>VMBQ01003696.1:24352-97582 GCA_007657795.1 Dreissena rostriformis
TGACAATTATATATATATATATTTTTTTAAATAATTTGACCAAAGGGGCATGATTTGAACAAACTTAGCAGAGGACCAATATAAGACATTGCTTACCAAATAATAAACCTCTGGGCCTTGCGGTTTAAGAGAAGATGTTTTATTAAAAGTTTTCTTTATATACATTTGAGTAAAACAGTTACCCTTAGGGCAGGTTCAATTTTGTCTCAGGTGCATGATTTTAACAAACTTGGTAGATGACCACCACACGATGTTAAACACCAAATATCAAACCCCGACCGTAGTGTTTACAGACTAGAATTTTTTTTTAGCGTTATTTACTGTTTACTTAATAAATCTTGTGACACCCTGGCTTGGCCAGTTTTGACGTCAGATGCAGTATTTGAACGAACTTGGTAGAGTGCCACTATACAAAGTTACATGCAAATTACCAAACCTACGGGCCATGAGGTCTCTGAAAAGAAGATTTTTTTTTTTCACTCTAAACATATAAGGATAACAAGTTATTCTGAGGGCGGGGCCAATTTTTACCCCTGACCCTTGCGGCGTTATATAGTAGAAGATTAAAACAGTTATTTACTATATAAGGCTATAAAATTCGCGAGACCCATGGGGCGAGGCCAGTTTTGACCACAGGGGAATGATTTTTACAAACTTAACAGAGGGCCACTCGAAGATGTTACGAACAAATATTAAATTTCTTGCCCGTTTGGTCTTGGAGATAAAGATTATTAATTATTCATTTGTGTTTTAAATATTTATATTTTTAGCTCGCACAGACAGGCACGCACTGAGACAGACAGACAGACTCACCGACCAACAGACAGACGCACCGACCGAAAAACACGCACTGACCGTCAAACAAACACTGAGAGACAGAAACGAACTGACAGTCAGACACTGACATATAAGCATCTACATTTACGCACTGAAAGATACGCACTGACATATACGCACTGACATAAACACACTGACATATATACACTGACATATACACACATACATACACGCACTGACATATACACACTGACATACACGCACTGACATATACGCACTGACATAAACACACCGACATATACGCACTGACATATACACACTGACATATACACACAGATACACACGCACTGACATATACACACTGACATACACGCACTGACATACACGCATTGACATACTCGCACTGACATACACGCACTGACATACACACACTGACATATACGCACTGACATATACACACTGACATATACACACTGACATACACGCACTGATATATACGCACCGACATTTACACACTGACATATACACACTGACAGACACGCACTGAAATACACGCACTGCCATATGCACACTGACATATACACACTGACATATACACACTGACATACACGCACTGACATATACACACTGACATATACACACTGACATATACACACTGACATACACACACTGACATACACGCATTGATACACACGCACTGACATACACGCACTGACATATACGCACTGACATATACGCATTGACATATACACACTGACAGACACGCACTGAAATACACGCACTGAAATATACACACTGACAGACACGCACTGACATACACACACTGAAATACACGCACCGACATTCACGTACTGACATATACGCACTGACATATACACACTGACATATACACACTGACATATACGCACAGACATACACGCACTGACATATACACACTGACAGACACGCACTGACATACGCACACTGACATACACGCACTGACATACACGCACTGACATACACGCACTGACATATACGCACTGATATATACACACCGACAGACACGCACTGAATTACATGCACTGATATACACGCACTGACATACACGCACTGACATATACGCACTGGCATATACGCACTGACAGACACGCAATGACATATACACACTGACATTTACACACTGACATTTACACACTGACATATACGCACTGACAGACACGCACTGACAGACACGCACTGACAAACACGCACTGTCAGATGCGCACTGACAGACACGCACTGACATATACGCACTGACGTACACGCACTGACAGACACGAACTGACAGACACGCACTGACATACACGCACTGTCATATACGCACTGTCATATACACACTTACAGACACGCACTGACAGACACGCACTGACATATACGCACTGTCATACTCGCACTGACATACACGCACTGACATACTCGCACTGACAGACACGCACTGACATACTCGCACTGACAGACACGCACTGACATATACGCACTGACATACACACACTGACATACACGCACTGACATAGTCGCACTTACATACACGCATTGATATATACGCACTGACATACACACACTGACATACACGCACTGACAGACACGCACGGACAGATACGCACTGACATACACGCACTGACACACACGCACTGACATACACACACTGACATATACGCACTGACATACACACATTGACATACACGCACTGACATATACACACTGACATACACGCACTGACATATACGCACTGACATATACACACTGACAGACACGCACTGAAATACACGCACTGACATATACACACTGACATATACGCACAGACAGACACGCACTGACATATACGCACTGACAGACACGCACTGACATACTCGCACTGATATACACGCTTTGAGAGACACGCACTGACAGACATGCACAGACAAACACGCACTGAGAGACAGACACGCACTGAGAGACACGCATTGACCGGCACGCACTGAGAGACACGCACATACAAACACGCACTGAGAGACAGACACGCACTGAGATTCAGACACGCACTGACAGACAGACACGCACTGAGAGGCAGATACGCACATTGAGACAGACAAGCACTGAGGCAGACACGCACTGAGAGACAGACACGCACTGAGACATCCACAAACTGAGAGACAGACACGCACTGAGAGACAGACACGGACTGAGAGACACTCACAGACAGTCAGACACGCACTGAGAGACAGACACGCACTGAGAGACAGACACGCACTGAGAGGCAGTTACGCACTTAGAGGCAGACACGCAGTGAGAGTCAGACACGCAATGAGAGACATACACTCACTGACAAACAGATACGCACTTAGAGACAGACACGCACTGAGAGACAGTTACGCACTTAGAGGCAGACACACAGTGAGAGACAGACACGCACTGAGAGACATACACTCACTGACAAACAGACACGCATTGACAGACACGCACTGACATATACGCACTGACATATACGAACTGACATATACACACTGACATATACACACTGACATATACACAATGACATATACACACTGACATACACGCACTAACATACTCACACTGACATACACGCACTGACATATACGCACTGACAGACACGCACTGACAAACAGACACGCATTGACAGACACGCACGGACATATACGCACTGACATATACGCACTGACATATACACACTGACATATACACACTGACATATATACACTGACATATACACACTGACAAACACGCACTGACATATACGCACTGACATATACACACTGACATACACGCATTGACAGACACGCACTGACATATACTCACTGACATATACACACTGACATATACGCACTGACATACTCACACTGACATACACGCACTGAAAGACACGCACTGACAGACACGCACAGACAAACACGCACTGAGAGACAGACACGCACGGAGAGACACGCACTGACATGCACGCGCTGAGAGACACACACATACAAACACGCACTGAGAGACAGACACGCACTGAGATTCAGACACGCACTGGCAGGCAGACACGCAATGGCAGACAGATTCGTACTGACAGCCACTGAGAGACAGACACACACTGAGAGACAGACACGCATTGACAGACACGCACTGACAGACAGACACGCATTGACAGACGCGCAATGACAGACAGACACGCACTGACAGACACGCACTGACAGACACGCACTGACAGACAGACACGCACTGAGAGACAGACACTCACTGAGATTCAGACTCGCACTGACAGACACGCACTGACAGACACACATTGACAGGCATGCACTGAGAGACATGCACTGACAGACAGATACGCATTGACAGGCACGCACTGACAGACAGACATGCACTGAGAGACACGCACTGAGAGACACGCACTGAGAGACACGCACTGACAGACACGCATCGAAAGACACTCACTGACAGACAGACACGCATTGACAGACACGCACTGAGAGACAGACACGCACTGACAGACAGACACGCACTGACAGACAGACACGCACTGAGAGACAGACACTCACTGAGATTCAGACTCGCACTGACAGACACGCACTGACAGACACACATTGACAGGCATGCACTGAGAGACATGCACTGACAGACAGATACGCATTGACAGGCACGCACTGACAGACAGACATGCACTGAGAGACACGCACTGAGAGACACGCACTGACAGACACGCATCGAAAGACACTCACTGACAGACAGACACGCATTGACAGACACGCACTGAGAGACAGACACGCACTGACAGACAGACACGCACTGAGAGACAGACACGCACTGACAGACACGCATTGACAGACAGACATACACGCACTGGCAGACAGACACGCACGGACAGACAGACACGCACGGAGAGACAGACACGCACTGACAGACAGACACGCACTGACAGACAGACACGCACTGACAGTCAGACACGCACTGACAGACAGAGAAACGCACCGACAGACAAACACGCATTGACAGACACGCACTGACAGGCACGCACAGATGTTTGTTAAGCATATGATACAAGATTCGAACGCGCTCTAGATAGTGCCAAGACAAACATTATGACCACGTTTCACCAAGATTGTGTAATAAATGTGACCCCTAGAGTGATCACACAATATTTGGCCTGGTGAACTAGTATTTGTACGCACGTGACCCAGATTTGAACTCGGCCTAGATAGTTTGAAGATAAATATTCTAACCTATTTTCACCCAAGTCTGGAAGTCTCCTCTAGAGTGTTAAAGAGCTAAATTTGACGACGCATGGCACACGCCTTACGACGAGATTGACATGGAGCTCACAATAGATTGTAATTAGCACATCGATATTTACTTTACAAGTTTACACAAATCTGTTGATCCTTGGAGCTTGGTCAGTTTGAACGCCCAGTGGCATGATTTTGAACAAACTTAGCAGAGGACCACACTAATACATAATAAGCTAAACAAACAAAACTAAGAACCGTGAGGTCTCAGCGAAGAAGATTTTTTAAACTTTCACTATATACATGAACATACAAGGAAAAGAAGTAACCACAAGGGCGGGGCCAATTTTAATCCCAGGGGTTTGATTTGAACCAACTAGGTAGAGGACCACCATACGACGTAAAGCACCAAATCACAAAATATCAAACCTCTGAACCTAGAAGTCTCAGAGAAGAAGATTTAAAATAAGAAGTTAAAATTATTTGAACAAACTGTGTAGAGGACCACCGAACAATGTTACACATCAGATATATTAAACCCTGACATTTGCGGGTTTATAGAGGAAATTGTGTTCAGTTATTTACTACAAAAGACTTAAAAATAATGTGCCCCCCCCCCTGGCGCGTGGTCTGTTTTTACCTCAGATTTGAACAAACTTAGTACAAGACTACGAGACGATGTTACACACCAAATATTAAATTCCTTACCCTTGTGGGTTCAGAGATGAGGATTGTTCAGTTTTCATTTTTAAAATATATATTTAGCCACTGTCATGTGCATATGCAATGCAGTGTCATGATCACTGTCACTGTCATCCAATGATCATTCATGTGAAATTTCAATAAAATCTGCCCAAAGGTTCATCCGGAGAAGTCATCCGGAGAAGAAGTGAACGCACTTGGACGTACTGACGGACGTCGGACATCATGGTATCCTCCCCACGAGCACTTTGTGTTCAGGTGAGCTAAAAACACGCATACATTTAATGATCAGAACAAATGGTTTTATTTACAGATGTATACATTGATAAAACGAAGGTATACTGTGCGTTTCGACGACGGCTGTAGGAACAGCTCGAACAACACAACTACGGATCATATCTAAGGCATATTTGTGTTCATACAGGTATCTCTAAATTTGATACGTTGTTCAGTTTTCATTCACTTGACACTTGTATGGTTTTGAATATTATAAAGCTTTGCCATGCCTGGGCGGGATTGAGATATATCCCTTATGTCAGCAAACCAGTTTTCATACTAGTAAACATTTGTAATACTGTATATATGAATAGAATACAGTACAGAGTTTTCAGATTGTATTTTCTGGTCTTTGAATGATTGGCAATGTCACGCAGCGGCAATTGTGATTCTAGTATCTTCTCTAAGAATAATGCAGTAATGAGACAAATGCAGGATTTTCAAATATTTAACAACAAAACAGAAAAAATATACACTGATTATGTAACTAGAATAAACTGCTTGCAAAATTATGAACGTTTTTATAAAGCTTTCACGTAATTCCACACATTATTTCGACCAATTCCCTAATTCCATTCACTACAACTGGCAAGTTTTCACGATGTCATTTGGTCGTGTTGTCTGATATGGTTACACCTTTATGTGCTTTGACAGACAGAATAGTTAATTAACGTCTCACTTTTGTACATAAAAACATTTAAGCAGTACAAAATCATTATATATATGTACAAAACCACTCTAAAGTGTTACGAGAGACGTTAGTGTTTACGTTGATACTTCTGTTGTCGAACTAAATATCCATCATCCGATCAGGACAGTATTCAGTATGATTGATCAACATTATGGACTGATGTAGAGTTGAGATAACCATCAGCTATCTGTCTGTTAACTGCTACTTTCCATCATCACATTGTATTACGTTGCTATCAATACATGAACAGGAATGAAATGAAAATTTATTAAATGATGCATTAAATATCAAGTTAAATATTTGTAATTTATGAAAATGAGGTTTGATAGATTGCTTGTTTAATACAATACTTGTTGATGCCAATGGATTCATGATCATATTTATGTTATTGTTCATTCTTTGTTAGTTTCATACACAAAGCAGAAGGTAGACATTTGGCTTCTACTTTTTTCCTTTGTGCCTTCCTAGACTCTTGTCACAAACTACTATCATAATATCAATCCATATAGCATATAACAATCTACGTCAATGTCTTCCTTCGACGTATAAAACATGAACGTCTGGTCTTAAAAGTATTCATTTGTTTAAAAAATAATGTTCAACACAGTATTCGACGTATAATAACGCCTGTTGACGTTTATATAGAAACCACCACAATCACACATGTTCCCTTGGGACTAACCTATCCTAAAACAGTTATGTATATCCTTTGGAGAAGCCTATCGTATAACATGTATTTATCCCCTTGGGACTCCCTTATCGTTAAATAATTATTTATCCCTTTGGGACTTGCCTTTTGTTAACAAGTATTTATTCCATTGGGACTACCCTATCGTGCAACGGTTATTTATCCCCTAGGGACTACCATATCGTAAAACAGTTATTTATCCCCTTGGGACTACCCTGTCGTTAAAAAGTTATTGATCACCTTTGAACTTTCCTATTGTAAAAGCGTTATTGATCCCCATATGACTACCATATCGTTAAACAGATATTTATCTAATTGGAACTGCCATATCTTACAAGTTTAAACAGTTATTTATGCTCTTGGGACTACCCTATCGTAAAACAGTTATTGATCCCATATGCCTTCCCTATCGTAAAACAGTTATTATTCCCCTTGGAACTACTATTTCGTTAAACAGTTATTTATCCCCTTGGGACTACCCTATCGTAAAACAGTTATTTATTCCCTTGGGACTACTCTATCGTAAAACAGTTATTTAGCCCATTGGGACTACCCTATCATAAAACAGTTATTTTACCCTAAGGACTACCCTATCGTTAAACAGTTATTTATCCCCTTTGGACTACCTTATCGTAAAACAGTTACTTCTCCCCTGGGGACTACCCTATTGTAAAACAGTTATTTAGCTCATTGGGACTACCCTATCATAAAACAGTTATTTATACCCTTAGGGCTACCCTATCGTTCAACAGTTATTTAGCCCCTAGGAACTACCCTTTCGTAATACAGTTATTTATCCCCTTTGGACTACCTTATCGTAAAACAGTTAGTGGAGGACAGTGGTCTAGTGGTAGTTTGCTGGTCTAGGGATAGAGAGGTCCCTTGTTCGAATCCCACTCGGGGCACTTGATTTTTCTGAGCAAAAAATTAATCCCACGCTTGCTCCTCTCCACCCAGGTGTATAAATGGGTACCTGTGAGGGAAATAAGTCAATGTGCCGTGGCTGCCTGGTGCGCCATATGTAATTGGACGACTTAAATCCCAGTGATCGGGGGGTTAATGTCGAAGTCGGCTGAAGATGCATATCGAAGCAGACTATAAACCGCAACTTTAACTTTAACAGTTATTTCTTCCCTGGTAACTACTCTATTGTAAAACAATTATCTATCACCTTGGGGCAACCTTATCATAAACAGTTATTGATCCCATTGTAACTATCCTATCGTTAAAACAGATATTGATCCCCTTTGAAATACCCTATCGTAAAACAGTAATTGATCCCCTTGGGACCACCCTATCGTAAAACAGGTATTTAATCGCTTGGGAATAACCTATTGTAACACAGTTATTTATCCACTTTGGACTAGCCTATCATAAACAGTTATTTAACCGCTTGGGCAACCCTATCTTTAAACAGTTATTTATCCTCTTTGGAACACCCTATCGTTAAACAGTTGTTTAACCGCTTGGGACTGCCCTATCGTAAAACAGTTATTTATCCACTTGGGATTAGCCTATCGTAAAACACTTATTGATTGCCTTGGGATGTAACGGTATGTTGCGGACCTCTTGTGTCGAAACGCTATTGTCCAGTCCCCTTGGGATATAACGATATTGTCCGGCCATCTTGGGATATAACGATATTGTCGGGTCCCCTTGTAATATAACGATATTATCGTGTCTCCCTCAGATATAACGATATTGTCCGGTGCTGTTTGGATATAACGATATTGTCCGGTCTCCTTGGGGTATAACGATATTGTCCGGTCTCCTTGGGTTATAGCGATATTATCCGGTTTACTCAGGATATAGCGATATTGTCCGCTCCTCTTGGGTTAAGACGATATTGTCCGGTTCTCTTGGGTTATGACGGTATTGTCCGGTCCTCTCGGGATATGACGGTATTGTTTGGTCCTCTTGGAATATAACGATATTGTCCGGTCTTCTTGCGATACAACGCTATAATCCGGTCCTCTTGGCAAATAACGGTATTGTCCGGTCTCCTTGGAGTCTAACGATATTGTCCGGTCCACTTCTAATATAACGATATTGTCCGGTACCATATGGATATACCGATATTTTCCGGTCTTCTTGGGATATAACGATATTGCCCGGTCCCCTTGGAGTATAACGATATTTTCCGTTCCTCTCTGGATATAACGATATTGTCCGGTACCCTTTGCAATATACACTTATTGTCCGTTCCTCTCTGGATATAAAGATATAGTCCGGTACCCGTGGAGTATAACGACATAGTCCGATCGACTTGGGATATAACGACAATATCCGGTCTCCTTTGGATATAACGATATGTCCGGTCCTTTGGGATAAAACCATATTGTCCGGTCCCCTTGAAATATAAACATTATGATCGGTCCCCTTGGGATATAAACATTATGGTTGTCCCCTTAGGATATAAACATTATGGTCGTCCCCTTAGGATATAAACATTATGGTCGTCCCCTTAGGATATAAACATTATGGTCGTCCCCTAAGGATATAAACATTATGGTCGTCCCCTTAGGATATAAACATTATGGTCGTCTCATTAGGATATAAACATTATGGTCGTCCCCTTAGGATATTACGATATTGTCCGGTCCGCTTAAGACTGTCAAATACATCATGCTCCAATTAATTTCTCTTGATAAAATGGTAAATGCTGAGTTCTGGTGACTATTTTCGACGAGTTTGTCAATGTGTATGTATGTAGGTATGTATGTAGGTAGGTAGGTAGGTAGGTAGGTAGGTAGGTAGGTAGGTAGGTAGGTAGGTAGGTGTAGGTAGGTGTAGGAAGGTAGGTAGGTAGGTAGGTAGGTATGCGTGTGTGCGTGTGTTTGTTAGTATTAAAGTGAACTGTTCAAATACGTCACTCAAATGTCACTGATATATTTACTTACATTTCAGTTTAATATTTATTAACATTTCTGTTGAACTTCCGATATCGGCGTAAGGCTCGTTCATGACTAACTTTCAAATGAGTACTAGTACTTAGATAGAAAAACATTATTGACTTAAAAGATGTTAAGACGTGCAAACATGTCTATTTTCAGACCTGATGTCAAGGAATGTGAACGTGGAAAATCTGTCCACACCTGGCATGTTGCAAGCGGAATTATCGTGGCGTTAGTATCTTGTTTTCATAAGATAAAATATCCAAGATGGCAACATATATTTCCAGCAGCAAGGATTTCATGTATTCCAAGTTTTCTCGAGTTGCTTTAGCGATACTTGTTTTTATAGCATTATACACAATATATGTACAGTGTAGATATCTTGATTACAAATCGTCATATCAAATAGAGAAGTTCCGTTTCAATTCCAACGTACTCGAACTTCATACCAACATAAGTACTACTCTTGACCATAGAGCTGGTCAGTTAAAAACAGAATGCAAAGGAGTTAATACTGAAGAAATGAATGAATCAGTAACCAGCGCAAAATACTCACAGCTGACGGTGATACCAACTGGCAGTGAACATGACAAGCATGTCCTTGTGATTGTCAAGACTTCTAATCGTGATAATGAGTCCAAGGCTATTGGCGGTGACATGATGATAGTATTTGCTCAGCAAATCAAAGGTGACGGCAAACTGGCCAGCCACATGCATGACCATGACAACGGAACGTACAGCGTCCAGATTAGAATTCCTTGGACCGGAACGACTGGCATGAGGGTCAAGATTGCGGCAAGAATGGAAAACACATGTTTAAGACTGCAAACAATAGATACGCATGGAACGTCTGTGTTTTCGATGAAAAACGTATGGGGCATTGGTGGGAAATTTCGCTATAAAAATGAAACCGACTTCACATTGTGCTTGCCGAGTGAAATGATATTGGATCAAAACCGTGTTTGCAATTATACATCGATCAACGATGGATTGCCGTGGTTCTGTGCCCATCCACGCTCAAATGAGTTGAGCTGTGAGCACATTCAATCTTTCAATACGGGTTCGTTTGAGGGAGTGGTCAACGTTAACAAGTCACTTAAAGTATCCGTTCCGTCAGTTGAATATATTCAGGCGGTTGCTAATATTGAAGTTCCAGTGAATAAACACGATTTGTATACAGAGAAGCCTTTATGTAAACAGATGCCGAAACGATTAACTTGGAAAAACGTAACTAATAGTATTAACGGATTTTGGATGAATAACACGTGGAATTTATTAAATTGCAATTTGTACATAGAACCTCAGAATAACAATTACAGGCGTTGTTTAGAAGGAAAAGAAATGTATTTCTTTGGCGATTCTACTGCCAGACAGTATGCAGACTTCTTTGTAAACGAGGTACTGGAAACAAGGCCTAACATAAATCTTCGGCGCTTTGGCGATAACAACACCTACCATTGGCGCAAAACGTTTTCAAACTTTGGTATAAATGTGACATATTTAAAGCACGCAATGCCTTTTTCCAATCCAGTAGTGCCTACCCGCGGAATTACCTCAGCGTACACTGAACTGCAAAGACTGAGTGAAAGTACCATACCTGGTGATAAGTTAATATTTTTGTTCGCTTACCATGCTCATTTTCAGTCATTCCCCATATCCGTGTTCAGAGATAGAATTCGTAGACTTGTGAAAAGCATTCGAGCATTTTTGACGTTACAACCGAAGGCACTATTCTTCGTCAAAGGCCCCCATTATTGCTTCGACGACACTCACTGGTTTGATAACATCTTGACCATGGTCTACATAGAAATAGTACAGCAGGAGTTTGAGAGCCTTCATGAAAGAGTTGTCTACCTTGACACGTGGTCCATAAACGTGGTACACGAGACCAGAAATATACATCCGGGTCCCAGTACACTGCAGAACCAGATTAGACACTTAATGTCGTACATTTGTTAAACAGTAGATTCATTTGTGACTCCTAGTTTGTTCNTCTCGCCATCGCGTTCTCGCATTCTCGCCATCGTATTGTCGCACTGTCGTCATCGTATTGTCGCATTCTCGTCATCGTACTCTCGCGTTCTCGCATTCTCGCCCTCTGGATTTTAATGTGTAACCACGATGGCCCTAACGGTATTCCGTAATAAACAACTACAAATTGAATGGATTACTCATTTTCTTATATCAAATTCAGATTTTGATTTCGTCATGCACTGATATTATAAGTTATAACTGATCCAAAAAATATTATTTTGCGGGATTGAATACAAATATAATTAATTGATGCACTAATTTTAAAGGTTAATGTTACATACACCGATTAGCACTAATCCATAATTGGATTTAAAATAAACATGAATGAAGCAAAACATAGTTTGTTTGTTTTGCTTCACCGTCTTTATTCGAACATTTATACAGCTTACGTATGTACAATTTCTTATGCCAGTCGAATATGTATCTTGCCATCACAGCTGAATTTTTATCGCACATGTTTGAAGTGTAGCAATAACAAATATCTTAACTGAATTCAGGGTGTTTCGTGTAAGATAAACTGAAACTT
The DNA here is from genome assembly GCA_007657795.1 of Dreissena rostriformis. Lineage (NCBI taxonomy): Eukaryota > Metazoa > Mollusca > Bivalvia > Myida > Dreissenidae > Dreissena > Dreissena rostriformis. The sequence continues at coordinate 37,155 of VMBQ01003696.1, forward strand.
ACATGTTGTCAAATAAATGAATTTATATGAACAATACACTAGTGATGAGATGACATGGAAATATAGAAAGTTTAAAACACACTCCGCAATGGGAATTGAATCGGGTCGATACTTAATAGCGAATACTAGATACTAACCTGCTTGGTTTAGTTTTGAGTCAAAACATGTATATTTTGTTTTGAATAAGGACAAAGTTGGTTTGATTGTTCGTGACAATTTTATTGTATATCTGGAAATATGTGTTGCGGCTTTTGTTGGCTTTCTTGTAGTTTTACTTTCAACCATTAAACACATAATTAACTACTCACTATAAATACAAAAGTTCTTTTCAATTACGCCTGCTGTATCCGTTGTTTTGGTTACTTGTCATATGATTTAAACCCTATGTAGAATATCTATTAAAGCATAATACTCAATAAATCTTCAATAAAAGATTTCTGTTTAGGTATTCGAACCAACACCGTTCATTTAAAAGCCGATTGCTCGCACGCAAACCACTCCGCCACTCCAACTGACGAACACTGTACCAGTTAATTTACATATCATACAATTATATCAATCGCCGTGACCACCGGGGAATACATCGACGTGTAAAATTCCGAAACTAACACATTCAACGTCCCTGCCAGTTTGCATACTTTGACAGTGGTTTAAACCGTTAAACCGCTAATTTAAATATTAATTATGCACCTTTGAGTCCTCAAAATATATGCAACTTTTTGGAATACTGAACTATTGCAGTAAGTATCGAATGTCTTAATTTAATACATTACCATTATTCGATTAGCGTCCAGAGTTCCAGCTTCATAAAATATTGCATGCAATCTAAGTCAAAAGCTACGCCAAATGAAATAAATGCATACGCTTTTGATTAATAGGCGACTTTTGGAAAGGCCGAAAAGAAGTCGAATATTTGAAATCACAAGCCGAGTAGTACATCATACGTTTGTGACGGAGTCTATACCGAGTCGAATAGTCCGTAATATTTATTAATTTCCTCATCGATAATAAGCAACTTTAAGATGACTTCTCCTTATTACAAACGATCTATTTGCTGAGTATTGTGTTCATCATCCTCATCTTCCTCATCATCGTCATCATCCTCGTAAGCATCATCAGTCTCATCAGCATCATCATCATCATCATCATCATCATCATAATCATCATCGTCATCAGCATCATCATCATCATCATCGTCATAGTCGTCGTCGTCGTCATCGTCGTCGTTGTCGTCGTCATCGTTGTCGTCGTTATCGCCATCATTATCATCATCATCAACATCATCATCCTTATCATCCTCCACATCCTCCTCCTCCTTCTTCTCCTCATCCTCATCCTCCTCCTCATCATCATCACCACCATCACCACCACCACCACCACCACCATCATCATCATCATCATCATTATCCTCATCTCCTTTTTCTCCTCATCCACTTCCTCCTCATCATCATCACCATCACCACCACCACCACCACCACCACCATCATCATCATCATCATCTTCGTNAATGCTTAGTTTAAACATATGCCAATTCCACTCCTTTTCGCGTAAAAGGAGTGTCAAACACAATGCTTGCCGATTGCTGAGTATTTGTTTGTCTGAGAGTTATCAAGGGTCTGTCAAAAGTATGTTGACGGAATTCGACTTTGTCTGAACGTGAGATTGCGTGAGTTTGTAAGACAGAGCAATAGCGACATCAATGGGTCCCAGAGTCGATGGGTGACTTTGGACGGCTCAAGTCCGCCATAGGGCATTGTCAAACCCAGATTCGTCCAGTTCAAATTGGGAGCGGGATATGCTGCCACTTCAGTATTTTCTCCGTGATGAAGGTGCCGGTCCCGACAAGACTATTGACTCTGCTTGAACCATGCCGAAGCATAGTCCTGCCTCACGTGCGTCTTAAAACAAGGTAACGAGGGCAGATTTTATAAAAACCTTGTTACCACTTTAAAGGCAACTTTTACGACTCAGTCTTGGGTGAAACTTTGTTAGAATTTGTATCTTGACGATCTATAGGCAAATTTCGAATCTGGGTCATGTGCGTCTTAAATATATGTTTAATCTCAGAAAAGCATCGTTGCCCATACAGAGGCCACATTTAAACTCGGTATTCATGAAACTTTGTTTGCATGTTTATCTTGACAATATCTAGTCCATTTCAAATCTGGGTCATGTACGTCCAAAAACTATGTAGCCATGTCCAATCTTAGAAAAGCATTGCTACCATTCTAGAGGCCACATTTATGACGTTGATGATATGTGTTATGCAGAACAAGTTTACCTCTTTTCTGATATATTTCGCCTTAAAAGGCTTTTTTAAAGTTTGTTTTTACAAATTAACTACATTTTCGTTATGTTTCTCAACCAAAACAATTGTATATTGACGTCAAAAAACAAATACACAGGAAATGACGTCATGATGTCAAATGGCAGCGACGCAAATTAGCGCCACAACTACATGCATATACAAATTCACTGTTATAAAAAATGATAATGAAATCAAATTATTACGACTATGAGTTAAATAATAATAAGCTTATTATAAAACATAGATACTTATAATATTAATATCGACTAATGATAATAGAAATAGTGGTAACAATAAGTGTCACAATAACATCTTTATCACACTACTTATTACTTTGATTATATATTATAAAACAAACTACAATTATTATTACAAAATAATTACAAAAATAATTGTAGTTTGTATTATAATATATAAACAAAGTAATTAGTTGTGTGATGAAGATGTTATTGTGACACTTATAATTATCACTATTTCTATTATTATTAGTTGGTATTAATATTATAAGAAGTCCATGTTTCGGTGTTACCCTCAAACGGATTAATACTTCCTATTAACGCTGTTGCCATGATTACCACAGATGTAATACCCAGAATTTTATGCACAATACTTCATTTTGAAAGAAAGGATAACATTCCTGAATAACAACTCTGCTCAGTCCTCATCGCCAATTTTAACAAAATAACAGTGTTGCCTGGAATTTAAGGACATATACTCAGAATGGAAGTTGACACAGGATCGTCAGTGACATTAATGTCGAAAATTGATTTCCGAAAACGGCTCGGAAATGTTCCACTAGATCCCGCAAAGTCAGTACTTAAGACATACTCAGGGGAAATCATTTATCAAGTAGGTATCAAGGTTGTAATAGTAAAGTACAATGGACAATCAATGCAATTACGGCTTTGTGTAGTTCAAGGCACTGGCCTAATGTTGTTCGGGAGAGACTGGCTAACGGCTATGAAGTAAGACTGGCAACGCATTGTTCCCGTAAACATGTTCGAGAAAGATATTGTTAAAGACAGACGTACCACAATTATGAAAAACAATGCAAAGGTTTTCGATGAAGGTATCGGTAAAGTGAAGGACATAAAAGCCAGGTTAACATTGAAAGAAGACGCGTCGCCCAGATTCTTGAAGCAAGACCAGTTCTGACTATATGAAACCGAAAATAGAGCGTGAACTCGACAGCCTTGAAAGGCAAGGTATTATTTCAAAGCTAAATACCAGCAGATGGGCAACGCCAATCGTTCCAGTATTAAAAAAAAAACGGAGAGGATGTTCGAATTTGTGGGGACTTTAAAGTGACAGTCAACCAAGCACTTAAAGTTGACAAATACCCCCTACCAAGTATCGAGGACATCTTCGAAAATCTGTCAAACAGACAGAAATACTCGAAACTGGATCTTCGCCAGGCGTATCTACAACTTGAGGTCGACGACGACAGCAAGGAATTGTTGACCATTAACACTCATTAAGGGCTGTATCGGTACAACAGATGTGTGTAAGGAATACCGTCACTTCCCGCAATCTGGAAATGCACAATTGACCAGATACTACAAGGAATACCTGGAGTGCAATGCATATGTAACCCTCATGGTTATGGGTATGTTGTAACAAGACAACTTCATAAATAAGACAATGTTCACAAGTTCACTCTTTTTAATGACGTTAGAATTCTAGTCAGTTTATAATAGAATACACGCAGACGAAATCCCAGAATGAATCAATCAGGATCTGAAATATATAAAACAATAAAATACTAAGCAATAACACAATATTTATGTTCTAGTGGCCTTAACATGTATTTTATATGACTCAACTACTCATATAAGATTCAGGTCCAACAATACAACAATGACAACAATAGTCATAAATACAGAAACGCAGCATCAACAACTTCCCAAATAATGAGTTAACAAATATTTCATTCAACACAATACAATTTATACAATTCTTACCAATCTATGGAATTGAGTCCCTTTCTCTTTCACTTCAGTCTTTCCTCTCTTTCCACCAACTGGTTCTGTAAATTAGAGCATGCAAACAGATATTATGGTGTTTCAACTGTGTGTATAAGTTGTTATTTAAAAGTGCATTTATTAATTTGCTGCAATTCTGAACATTCGCGAAATCATATGATTTGAACATAAAACATGTTCAAACCTCAAACGAAATACAAAGAAAACAATGCATTGCAACCGTTTTCACTTACATACAATCAAATACAAACATAAGAACCGATACTGATCACTAGAGTGAGCTTTAACTCGTTGTTTTAGATAACATAAAAATGTCTTCCAGCTTTTCCCTCCGATATGATCATGTGACCACACTCAAGAAAATATAATGTTAAAATAATAGGTAAGGGTTATAAACCACTATGAAGACACATCGGGATAAAGTCGACCCGGTCAAATATACTCGATGACATGATCGTGACAGGTGACAGTGATCAGTCTCTTTTGGATAACCTCGAGAAAGTACTTTGTCGTTTGAACGAGTTTGGTTTAAAACTAAACAAAGACAAGTGTGTGTTCTTTGAGGATAGAGTTACGTATTGTGGACACGAGATCGACAAAGATGGATTATGGAAGGGTAATGACCAGGTGCAGGCTGTGATTGACACACCCACACCTAAAGATGTTGCTTCTTTAATGGCGTATCGCGGTGTTCTCAACTACTACCACAGGTTTCTGCCGAATCTCGCGACTTTCATTTAACCACTTAACGCGATGCTTGAAAGTAATCGAAAGTTTATTTGGTCAAAAGAATGTGAGATCACGTTCCTAAATTCGAAAAAGCTGATCACTTCTGAACCCGTGCTTACGCACTATAACCCAGATTTACCAGTTAGACTGGCAACGGATGCCTCTCCGGTAGAAATATCGGGAATACTGCCTCATGTCATTACAGACGGTTCTGAAAAGCCTATTGCTTTCCCGCAATCTGGCAATGCACAATTGACCAGATACTACAAGGAATACCTGGAGTGCAATGCATACTCGATGACATGATCGTGACAGGTGACAGTGATCAGTCTCGTTTGGATAACCTTGAGAAAGTGATTTGTCGTTTGAACGAGTTTGGTTTAAAACTAAACAAAGACAAGTGTGTGTTCTTTGAGAATAGAGTTACGTATTGTGGACACGAGATGGACAAAGATGGATTATGGAAGTGTAATGACAAGGTGCAGGCTGTGATTGACACACCCACACATTAACATGTTACTTCTTTAAGGGCGTATCGCGGTGTTCACAATTACTACCACAGGTTTCTGCCAAATCTCGCGACTATCATTAAACCACTAAACGCGATGCTTGAAAACAATCGCGTGCCAAAATTCGAAACAGCTGATCCATTCTGAGCCCGTGCTTACGCACTATAGCCCAGATCTACCAGTTAGACTGGCAACGGATGCCTCTCCAGTAGGAATATCGGGAATACTGCCTCATGTCATTACAGAAGGTTCTTAAAAACTTATTGCTTTCTCGTCAAAGTCATTAAGCAATACCGAGCAAAGATACGCGCAGATTGATAGAGAAGCGTTGGCTATATTTTGGGCAGAAAAGAAATTATACCCATACCTGTATGGTCGGAAATTTAGTCTAGTAACGGACTGTCAGCCGCTGTTATCAATCTTCAGTCTAAGCAAAAGCATACCCGCTACAACTGCTAAGCGCGTACAAAGATATACTTTGTACCTATCCGGTTTTGATTACGACATAGAGTAAAAAGGCACATAACGGCATACAAATGTTGATGGGTTGTCCATACTACCCGCGCCCAAGCATGATCATAATTCTAATGATGTATAAAAAGTATTCTACACTTTACAATTCGAGCAACTCCCTGTAACAAGTTCGCAAATTAGCCGCGAAACGCAGCGCGAGCCAGTTATGTCACACGTCTTAGAATACGTCAAAAAGGGCTGGGCTTCAAACGCTAATGACCCAATACCCAAAGGCTACTACTTCCGCCGAAACGAGATAACACTTCATCGTGGGTGTCTGATGTGGGGAAATAGGGTTATTATTCCCATAAAAATAAGAACGCGTGTTCTCGATCTGTTACATGCTAGCCATCCGGGAATTGTAAAGATGAAATGACTAGCTCGGAGCTATGTCTGGTGGCCGGGGATTAATGCCGACATTGAATGTCTGGTCAAACGTTGTAATGGTTGCGCAATGCAGCAGAAGTTACCAGCGCATGTCTTATCACATCCGTGGGAATGGCCAAGCTCTAGCTGTGAGCGGATACACATAGATTTCGCGGGCCCGTTTCTAGGACGAATGTTCTTAGTCATGTGGCCTGAGGTCATTGAAATGAATACAACGACCACAGAAAAAACAATTCAAGTCATGCAAACCGTATTTTCAAGATATGGGTTACCAAAGCAAATTGTTTCTGACAATGGAAGTACGTTCACATCTGAAAGCTTCCAACTGTTCATGAAAAATAAAGGAATTCTCCATATAAGGACTGCGGTTGCTAAGCCATCCACAAATGGTCTTGTGGAGCGCTTCAATGCTTCTTTCAAATCTAGCATTCGCGCAATGAACAACGAAACGGATGTCCTTCACCAGAAACTGAATTGCGTTTTGCATACATATCGTAACACGCCACATTCTACAACCGGCGAAACACCCGCTTAAATGTTCTTAGGTCGTGATTTGCGAAGTAGGTTAGATTTGCTTAAACCTGATACTATGCAGCACTTGAATGACCGGCAAATGAAAATGTCAGTTTCGGACAGAAATAAATTTCGCGAACTAGATTTAGGTCAGAGTGTTCTTGCCCGAGATTTTAGGCCTAACTCTTAGGACAATTGGATAAAGGGCACTATTTTTTCACGCGACGGACTACTTATGTACAAAGTGGACATCGGTAATACAGTGTGGATAAGGCACATTGATCAACTTCGCGTTACGGGCGTGCAAAACGTTTCAAATACAAATGCAACAAACCTATTACCGTTCGAACCGCTGCCTATTACCGAGACTCCCTGTAATAGCCCATTGATGTCAGACCACCCGGTACTATTTGAGAACAAAGATACAAATGGAAATGATTCTCAAAATGATTCACTGGGAACAGATGAGCAATTAATTAAGGAGCGTCGGTATCCATTGAGAAACAGGCAGCAGCCCGAACGACTGTCTAATCAGTAGTAATTTGTAACTAATCAGATTTATTGCTGCAGTACTTTTCCTCGGACATTTTGGTACTTGAGTGCTAATGAGCTCTGAAGAATTTATAACATTGTGTAGTAGCGATATGTAATTATAAACAATTAATGCGTATTCACAGTAAATTAGATCAGAACACTGACTGAGTTGATATTTGAACAAGAAATGTTATGTTTGAAAATGATAATTCATATTATTTTTAAAATGTATTATGAATTGAGTTTTGATAATTAATTATATGATCAACACATTTAAAAGGGGAGAATTGTTATGTATAATAATCACGTCAGTCATGATAAGCCCCGCATGCCTATCGCTGTATCAGTGTAATATTAAAATAGCAACCAAACTTACCGGTGTTCTAGCGTTGTCTTAAACCCACATACACAACAATATTGATGAAGCATAGTAAGAATGCTTATATCGACAATATCTAGGCAAGGTTTGAATCTGGGTCATGTGCGTCCAAAAGCTAACTCTTCCAAAAATATTGTTATCAATGTCTACGCCACACCTATTACACATTATCGATGATCTTGGACAGAATGATTATCTTGACAATATCTAATTCGGATTTTTATCTTTGAAACATGCGTCTTAAAACAAGGTCACTAGGTCAGATCTAAGAAAAACCTTCCACTCTAAAAGCCATATTTATTACTCAATCTCGAAACTTTTTTACTATGATTATCTTGACAATATCTTGGCTATGTGTGAATCTGGGTCAGGTGGGGTCGGAACCTTAGTTACCCGGTCAAGTAATTGAAAATTCATGTACCTTGACATCAGGTGAGCGATTCAGGGTCATCGTGGCCCTCTTGTGTGTATAAACAAAAATCCATTGACCCACTGGGCCCTGGCGGAACATTTGTTTCAACATTTTATTAGTTAAACAAAAAAGTATAAACCCAGGGTAAGACAGCTTACGCCTAATAAGTTGAATTATGCCACCTTGAAGCTCAACAAAATTTCAAATATAGGTCAAATTTATACCGTAAAAGCCCAAACATGTTTCATACAACGGCAGGTATGTGGAATGTGTGTTCAAAAATAACTGGACCAAAACCGCTGTTTAATGGGAGGTATAACATTAATTTCGTCGTGCATCGGGGAGAATCGCCTAATTCTGCTCATCTGTTAAACATTTAATGATTGCGTAATTAAATGTTAATTGAACTTGTTTGTATATTGTCTTATGAGGCTAATTAAAAACAAAACAAAGTTGAGCTAGGCATGAGGTTCAGCGCTCCTTTAGACCTATCTTAGTTCCGAATGTGTTTACACATTGATCATTCCCAGGCGGTAACCCCAGAATTAATGTGTATGCTGTGTATTTTATATGTTGTCAGTTACAAAAATGTACCTTCCGTTTTAGGTGACAAGTGTAGGGCTTAGTGTCAGGTTTGGTGTTCATTTAAATTGGTTTGATCCGAAAAATGCTTCGTAATGACCTTCTAAGGCGGTGAACTAAGTGATATTTTTTGGTGTTTCATTTTTTATATACATTTTGAATGAAAGTAATATCAATTGGAAATTTGAATACCCTAAAACAGCGAGTTTGCTTTCAGATTCTTTATAATTAGTTACATTCATGTGGTAGATTTATTGTGTCGTTTTTCCTTACATTATAAGATGATTAATGAACAGTTAGGCGAGTGAAATTTTACATTTGTTAGAACTGATTGTGCTAACCTTCTTGAGCAGTATAAACAAGGTGGGAGGTTAATGAAAAACACATAATCTATTCTGTGCTTATCACCTGTTATTTTGAAAAAGGAAGCACTATTTATGAAGTAAGAAATATGAATAGTTGCCAATAACATAACTAAATTCATTATCTCATCTGAAATCAATAGTTGACATTCTTATTTCGGTTGTTGAGGAAGCCTAGCATAGATCATCAGCAAACGGCTTTGTTTGCAAAGTTGTACATACATGTGTCTTTCAAATATAAGTGGTTGCTTAAATGGTGTCATATAGAATATTTAACCCATGGTGCAGCCGTGATTTATTGCAACTATTATGGCTTATGCGACACAGCATGCATAGGATGGAATGTGAATAGTGTACTCACATTCCTATCTTGATACAGATGTTCCTGCGGTGATGACAATTGTAAGTTGTTTTTTTTACCAGCTTTCAATGAAGTTCAAAATCCTGGCTATGAGGTTGAGGTTTGCGATTTGGCGGCCGGACGGCACCAAAAAGGTGATTTGCGCTATTTAAAAAGAAACTAAATTTAACATTTACCCATCGTGATGAAACATTGGTTGTAGCAATCTTGCAAGGAAAAATATCTCCGGCTTGTATGCGTTTTAGTTCACATCGAGTCACTGTCATTGTTATTAAAATAGAAAACGGTTTCGGTTCAATACTGTAGTTAAGGTAGAGTTTTTGCATTAAAATGTTGTCAGTAGGTAGATTACCGCAGATCTAGCAAATCACGTAGATTATGCATGTGAGACTGGTCNGTGGGGGGGGGGTGAGGTCAATGTCTCTGTTAATGAAATTAAAGTGAAGATAAACAGGAACACGTCTGCGCAATTTATATCAACATGTTTTTCTATTTGATATAATTTCAAACTCTGCAAGAAATAATGTTTAGCGCGAAAATTTAATGGGACATTCAACAAAAAGCAGCAAGTGCACAAATGTGTTATATTTCAACCTTTAAACTGTAATTATTGTAACAGAGACGGCACAACGCACACACAATACATTGATCTTTTTGACACACGTCTCGACAAATGTTAACTGTTGTATTAAATTCGAAACTTGTTCAGAGTTTTGATTGTTTTTAACTTTCCGAACAAAAAATGTAAAAGAATGGATGCATTATATTAAAAAAGCAAACTAACACTCTTGACTCAGAAAAATATTAAAATATATGTTCGATTATTAATGTACATCACTCGAAATCGGAAAATAATGTTGTTTTTTTATTGTTATAAAGCAAAAACGTGTATTACCGACACTATGTTTAAACTTCAATCCGAATTCGAAAGAAAACTTGGTTTATTGGTAGCGCGTTCGCTTTCGCTTTTTGGACCCTTAGTGCAGACACATCATTTTATTATATATGTTTTTCTACGTAATAGAATTATATAGAATTGCGTTAAAATGAGGACATACAAGCAAGAAGTGGTAATTGGATTCAATATCTCCACACGAGCATAGTGGGGATTCGATGACGTTTTTCGCGTAAAGGTGTTCATTAAGCGCGCTCGATTTAGTCCTAAGCCGCGTATGAAGTATTTGGAGATAACATTTTCCTATATAAAAGTAAGATGGTGTTTAAATCAATTTTCTTTAAAGCTTGGATTAAAATATATTCAACGATTCCCAATTTTTTCTTCCTCTGGTAGTATATTCCATTTTCGAAAAACTGCTGGTAGAAAGGAATTATTGTAAAGGGTTGATCTTGTTTCGGATGCACGTACTTCATTTGCATTACGGAGATTATACCTAGTAGCAGCTCCGACATGTTGAGATACCAGGTCGGTCAAGTACTGATGGGTAAGGGAATTTGCACTTTGTAAAAAAGTATAATTTGATGTTTGTCGCGTCGATCTTGGAGCGGTTCCCAGTTAATTTTTTTTTGTAATTCGTTTAATGATACTAATGTGGTTGCTCCGCATGCAATTCGAACGGCTTCGGTTTGAATTTTGTGAAGTTCATGTTTTTCTGTTTGAGTGCAATAATCCCAAATTACGTCTGAATATTCTACCAACGGTGGGATTAATGACGTATACATTGTTTCGAGTGATTTACGGTCAAGTTTGAATCTCAGTTTGCGCATTATATTAATTCGACTCCATGCTTTATCTGTTATATATTTAATATGGATGTGCCACTTACAATCGTTCGAAAGAAAAACTCATAGATGTTTGTGAGAGCTTACTTCCGGAGTTGGCGTTGACAACATTGTGATGTTATAGGTATTCGTTTTTTTTTGCTTTCTGGAGAATGTAAGTGTTTCAGATTTTGAAGGATGTATAGGGATGTGTCCTCGGCAAATAGACGAATGCTACTTTGGATGTCGTTTACAATATCATTTATGAATAAAACGGGCCCTTATAAAAAGCCATGTGGAACACCGGCCTCTAATTAAGCCCAGTTTGAAATTGCGCATGGAAGTACTACGCGTTGACGTCTTCCATTAAGATAGTTAGTAAACCAAGAGTGTAATTTTCCACGGATGCCGATAACATTCATTTTATGTAATTGGCCCAGGTGCCAGACTTTATCAAATGCTTTACTTATGTAAAAAAGACAGTTTTTACCACTAATCAATTGTCGCGTGCTTTACAAAACGTATCGTTAATATAAGTAAGTTGGTTTGTGGTTGAATCACCTGGCAAAAAGCCAGACTGAAATGAGGTCAGAATATGGTTGCTAATTAGGTGATTGTACACATGTTAAAATATTATTTTTTTCAGACACGTTTTCCATTGTATTAAGCAATGATATAGGACGGAAGTTAATCGGTAGTTTAGGGTCACGTTTTTTTTTAAAACTGCACTGACGTTCGCTTCCTGCCAACAGCTTGGCATTATACATTTGTCGAGTGAGAAATTAAAGAAGTCGCATAAAGAGGTGGACAATTCGTCTCTACATTCTTTTAAAATACGGCTACTTATACCGTCAGGTCCTGATGCTTTGTCTACAGAAAGTGTTTTGAGAATATCATGAACATCAGTAGGAGTGATAATAAAATACTCTAGCAAGTAAGGAAATGGTTCATTAGTTAGATCGGGTATGTTATCATTAGCAATGTCAATTTTTGACTGACTTTGAAAGAAATTGTTAAGAATTTTCGCCTTTTCAACGCAATCAGTTACAATAGAATTATCGGCAGGATAAATGAGTGCAGTAATTGAGTTATTATAAGGTGTGTTGATAAATGGCTTAAGAGTTCTCCGCCAGTCCTTAGACGTGTGGTTATTTTGTGTAAGTGTTTCGCATAGACTGTCGTAGTAATGATCGATTGCTTGTCTAATTAATGATGTGGTCTGGTGTCTAAGTGTACGAAATTTGGACAAATAATAGATACTGTTTATGCATTTCGCATGTTTGTAAGCTCGTTTGCGTTTTCTTTTCATACGACGTATATGTGTATTGAGCCAAGGAGCGTCACACGGTTTGATCTTTATTAGCTTGGTTGGAATACAAAGTTTACCATTTCGAATAATAGTATCAGTGATATTAGTGCAATATGTATCAACATCATTACTTGCGGTTGATTCCCAGTTAAATGAAGAGAAAGTTTCGCGTAATAAATCGTAGTTCCCGTAAACGTATTTCCATATGAAATGCTCGTATACTTTCGCTCTTGGCTTGTTATATTTGAATAGACCAAAAATAGGACGATGGTATCGATAATGTTGGTCAAGAAAAGGATCACCGGCACCTGATAATACCAAGTTGTTTGGGTTACTTAGAAGCAACAAGTCAAGAGTTGGCGAAGACCATTCTGTGAAATGCGTTGGTTCGTCAATAACTTGAACAAGGCTGTACTCAAGGCACCAAGAATCAAGTTTTCTTGCTTATGTAGGTATATTGCTATTCATGTTACATGTACAAATCACCCGTAAGTATAATATCTGGGCCCGGTTGCTCAAAACTTTAACGGCCAGTTAAGGTAACGGTCTGTTAACTTGAGACCCAAATAAAACTAATTTTAAAAACAATGTTATTATAAGACATATGCAAACTATTAAAGCAAACACATTTGTTTACAATTAACATGTATTTTAAAAGGTTAACAAATATGTCACATAAATAATTTGATCCAAAAATTAACGGCTGTAAGCTTAAATGGCCGTTAAAATTTAGAGCAACCGGGCCCAGATATACCGGGGTCAATTGCTTAACCAATTGAGTCATCAATTAAATTAGTGTGAGGGGCAGATGCATTTGGTGGTCTATAAAATAGCCCAAATAAGACACGCTTTTTACTCTGCAAGTGGAGTTCAATCCAAATGCATTCTAATGAAATAAGTTCAAGGTCAGGTCTGCGTTCATAGTGGATAAAATCCTGTAAGTATAATATGACCCCGCCGTGGCTATCATGTGTTCGATCTTTGCGCTCGGGGCGGTGATATGAGGGGATAAGTAGATCGTCAGTTTCAATAGAGTTATTAAGCCAAGTCTCAGTAAAGGATAATACATCAAAATTCGATAGTTCTACTGTAAGAATGTCCAAATACATTATACTGCATAAATGAAAAGTTATTAGGAATCGTCAATAAGTCAGTAAGTGTATTTATCTCCGTGACAGATGAAGCTTGGGAACTTAACCTTACTGGGCCTGGGTTTAGTTTAAAAATATTTGACTTAAACAATGTGTTTATTGCTAAGAGTAGATAAAAACCAAAACGATTTACTATAACTCACTTCTTTCATTAGTTTCACTGATTTTAATTCGATAATTCCAGGCCTTCAACCGTTTTTTCATACTTTTCCCACTTTTTCCTACCTTTTTATTTCCTTCCTACTTTTTCCTATTTTTGCACTAAAACCTCCTACTATTCCTACCTTTGCTGGAGAATTTGTTTTTGTTAGTTGTATTTTCAGAACGTAAAAACTGTAAAACTGGCAAGGTTCTGTTGAGGAAAGGTGTGGCAAGAAGATCCAGCCATCTGATGTAAACTCTAGTTTAAAAGGTCAGTAATTGAGTTATTGATTAAATAGGACTGCTATTTGTTATATGGGTACAACTCCAGAAGCAACCAGAAACACGTAATAATATATGTAACCAAATGATGCACTGCTGAGGGTATTTGGTTACTTTCAAATGGACAATTCTAACATCAAATATTATTAGCAATAAAACAATAAGATTAGGGTGGCCACACATTCTGGAAAACAGGGAAAATTATCAGGTAAAACAATAACAGGGAATTTTACAAAATTTCTATTCCTGACATTCGATAGATGTAAATCTTCAAACATCTCAGCCATTGTGCAAGCTTGTACATTTATATTTGCCTTTAAAATATGGTTCATCTGTAAATGTAACAAGTAACAAGAAAGAAAACAAAAATGTGGCAACTATGAAGATGTTTTCCATTAAAGTTTTAACCGAGATAATTATAACTAATTATGTGTTTGTGAGTTCAACATTTGAAAGTAACCAATATTGTTAAGCTATGACCAGCAGATGATGTTTAAACAAATCATGCCATTTGCAGTAGCTGTATCTGTATCTGTTTTGCTGTCACTTGCTGTCACTTGCTTGTAACATTATCCTGCTTATAGGTGATACAATTACTGCATTCTACTAATGTTCGAACAATAATTTTGTCCTAAGATTATATTTTAAGGAATGCAAAATATCATTTTGGACTTACTTATAGTTAAGATAAGGTTTAAAAGTACATTATATGGTATTATTGATATAACATATCTGAATAATCTTAGTGGGTATAAACATTTTCTTTTTCAGATTCCCATAAACAATTGTTTTTTGCTTGCTGTTGTTTTATCCTAAACCTAACTAACAGTAACAATGAATGGCGGGCACAACTAAGTTCAACTCTGCTTGGCAAGTTAAGCTGGACAATAATGGTTCAATTCTAAGTGAAAAGGCAAAGTACTTCAAAGAATTGAACATTTTACAGTCCTTGCTTAAAGAAGCAAAACTGTACTTTAAGAAAGCAACTGAGGCTGCAGAAAAGTGAAAAGAGGAAAAATATGAAATTGACAGAAACAAGGAGAAAAATGATTGAAAAATGCCCTTCAAAGCAATCATCCTTTCTTAGAAAAGGGTCAGGCAAATTAAATAAACTGTGCTTAATTAAGGATAATGCGTGTAGTAACCTGATATTTTATTCTAAATGAGTTGGTCTGATTGTATATTGCACATGTGTATGCTTTATATGTAGATATAATTAACACTTGCTCACTGTTCTGAATATGCTTCTGGATTTAGAACATGTTATGCGTCAATGTTCATATACCTCAGTAACGTGTGGTTGACAAGGCATAACAAGTTGTATTGCATATCTTCTTTTCCTAGTGATGACATATTTCAAGTGTCAATGCAATCACTTGAAAATGATAAAGTATTTTACTCCACAAACTTATAAAAAGTACCTACGGACAACACGAAAAAAATCACCGACCGATCGAATGTATCCATTGTCAAACTTATTTTGCAGGGATATATATATATAAATATATAATTAAGTGCAAACACTTCTAAGTTTCATGAACATAACTTTTTAACAAAACTCAAAACATCTCTGCCATAGTTACTGACTGTTTTACGCAAGTCTAATTGGAACCATGCGATAAATATTTCAAAAGAAAATAGTAAGCTAACATGCAAAATTAATAATGTCAATATTAAAGTGACATAAATATAGGATTGTGATACGTCAGAAATATTAGCAGGCGAGATATTCGTGTATCCAGCCACTAGTCTTTAAAATATGAAGAATGACAAATTGTCTATGAAATACGTAAAAAGCAACAATAAACGTGAACATGATTAGATCTGCGACATCGCCTTGAAACGGTTAATGCAAACATCTTGCTGGATTTAAACACCACAGCATTATTATTCACATTTTATAGGAATACATTATAATATCAATTTTCGTTAATTTTAATTTAAATACTCGGTGGTTAAATATTTATCAAGAGGAACATACAACTAACGTTCTGATGCACGAGGAAGCAAGGTTAACACGAGGATGAGCTGAATCCCTTCTGGTTTACAATTTTTTGTTAACCCTGCATATGTTTACGTTTGTATGTATGTTTGTACAAACAGCCAAATCGGAACAATATTTTTAAAATGTGATGCTTCTGTAGGCATATGGTTTTGATTCTATAATAATTTACACACCACGTCCATGTATACTCAAACATAAAGCTGATAACGTTTTTTAAACAGGGTGATAGCGAGTGTACTCATTTGTAGATGAACGCTAGATTGATAATGAAAGTTATTTTTTTTTTATAGAGGATTCATCCCAAAATGTGTTGTTAGAAGATCGTTCTTTTTAATGTGTGTCTATGCAGATTATACCAATACATAATTACTCATGAAACAAGCATCTTAAGTGATGTTTACGTTTTTTTCCTGTAATCATTATCACTATTAAAATCAAGAGCCATGCTGGTCGTTTTTCGTTAATAATAATAAACTATCCACTTTGCACTTTGTTTTCAAGCTTGCAAATATTATTGAACGGTCTCTTTCGACACCGATTAAAGGCACAGCTTTATTATGTTTGGTTTATTCAATATACAATAGACAAACTGTCCATGAGTACACATGCTCAAAAACACAGTAACATATATAAAGGCATGAACTATGACCAGTATTAATTTTCATAAGTTGTTAAATAACGTAAATGTCTAGGATTATTTGATTTAAGAATTTATTTAACAATGTTTTTCATCACCTACACCTTGGTTTAGCCATGCATAATGTACGCATAAGGCCGGCAACATATGACAAACAGATTTTGCCCAATAATGTGTATTTGGTATTATTTATTAAATTCTCTCACATGTGGCTATACGTGCACTTGACATATGTATGCAATGTAAAACATCAGTGGCATTGTGAAATATATACATGTGTTCATGTTGACATGTTCCAGTTTTGGATATGGACACTTTCTTTATAAACATTATATTATAATAAGGTAATCCATTATGAGACAATGTGTACCGATGCAAACATTGCGTTATTTAACGCAAGTGGCCCCTAGTGTATCACATTAAAGCGTTGAAGCCATAATGCTATAACTGACCAGGCAACGAATATGTATATACGTATGTGAGAATACCAGACAGTGTACAATGAATTGCTACTAAAACGGATGACTTATTGCTGTTTACATCCAATAAACAATTTTCTTGCAAAAGAATGTATCATTTGTTACTACACGTTTGAGCCAGAATAGTACGTTATGCAATTTAAAAACTACTGATGTATATCTCAATGTGGTGTAAACGGGCAAAGTAATAAATGTCTATTTAGTTTATGTCGAAGGGGACTTCTTACAGACTGTGTTAATTAAAGGGTCTGCGGTTCCAAAATAAATATTTTTATATTTACGTTTCTACTGTATACCATATCACTTTAATTTTTCACACAAAAAACAGGTCTTCTTAAATTCATGTAATAAATACGTTGATATCGAGGCATATAAGATTCTAACTCTTTAAGATGATCATATCATACGCGCTTAACACGTGGGCAATTTGACACATCCAACGCATATGAATATATGTATGCGTTACATTGTACGTCATATCGTTATAACGTATTTATCGGTGTAAGAGTAGTTTTGAGTATACAGTACGAGTATATATACATACAAACCAATGTTAAATTTCCAAATTGGCGAAGCTTGGTATGTCTTTAATCAAAATAAGGAGTTAACACTTTTTTTAATTAAGAAACAAAACAACAACAAACAAAAATCTCAATATTTTTTTTTAGTATATACCTATTTATATCATCTAATAAGTAATTCTTATTTGTATCACGTTACCGTCCTATATTCAATCGTATTGGACGCGCGTTCATCCAATATATTCCGTATTAATATTTTCTTATCTTGCGTTGATACACACCGAAAATTTGAAAACTGGTGTGCTTATCACGTGTTGTTGATATATATCTTGTTCTGGATTAATTTTGTATGTCATGCCAAACCAATGCAATCCAATACACTAGACCAATCGGTTGTCACTAATATTCAACTGATTAAAGCATTTCTTCGTGTGTGTTGTAATCGTATTGAAAGCTCATTATCAATTAATCACCTTATTATATTGAACGCATGGCTTTTGATTAATGTTATAATAAAGTTCAAACGGCTGAATTGTACACATTATACATCAAAGTGTGACGTCGCAATGCTAACGCGTGTTGAAGTATATTACGAGGTAATATTACCTGTCTGCACATGGAGGAAAGGTAATGAAAGTAATTTTGTTTTGACAATAAATAATTCTACAGAAGAGAATGTGAATGTATGAAAACAAAAACTAAAACTACCAGACGTACTTGATGACTTCACTTTGAACCTTTCATTTGCAAAATGTACCATCGCCTTATGATGTCAGCCAGTTTGCACTGGAGCGGATATTGCAAAGAATGTTTATCTCATTACATTTTGTTATTAGTTAATAATACTAGCGACAAGTTTAGAAAGCAACGCAACATTTAACAATGATTTATCGCAACTATTAGTTCTTTTGTTGCTGCAAAACACAACATGTCTATAGAGGAATGTTAATACAATACACTTTGCTAGCTATTTTTATATCTCACTCACTCCTTTTTACAAAACACAACTGCTACTGCTACCACTGCAATACTATTTCTGGTACTTATGATGTTGCTGACATTTCTACTTATACAACAACAACAAAAACAACACCATCAACATCAATAAAACGACAATAACAACACCAACAACAATATTAACAACAACAGCAACTTACTTGCCGAAAAAAATCCCTTGCAACATCAGCCTGCCTTAATAATCGAGTGCAACATTTATGTGCGTCTTAAAACTAGATTTAATCTTAGAAAAGCATAGTTACCACTATAGCGGACACACTAATGACTCGATATTAATGAAACTTGGTTTGAATGTTTATCTTGACCATATCTAGTCCATTTCGAAGTTGGGTCATATGCGTCCAAAAACTATGTTACCATGTCCAATCTTAGAAAAACAATGTTATCTAGAAGCCACATTGATGTCTCGAGCGTGATGAAACTTGGTCTTTAAACTAAGTTACAATTTGCATTCTTAGAAAAGCATTGTTGCCACTCTAGAGGTCCTATTTATGACTTGTATCATATTGATGAAACATGGTAAGAATGTTTATCTACGCCAAGTTTGAATCTTGGTCATGTGCGTCTGAAAGCTCAATCATATGGTAAAACCTTCCAAATAATAGTGTTACCAACGTCTTTGCCACACCTATTACACACTCTCGATGAATCTTGAACAGAAAGTTTATCATGACAATATCGAAGCCGGATTGTATCTTTGTAACATGCGTCAGAAAACTAGGTCACTAGGTCAAATCTTAGAAAAACCCTATTCTCTCGACGTTATATTTATAACTAAATCTCGATGAAACTTTGGCTACATTTGTATATGGGTAAGACGGGGTCGGATCCTATGTTACCAGGTCACGTTATTCACAATTGGTGTACCTTGACCGCATGTGAGTGATTCAGGGTCATCGTGGCGCTGTTGTAAGTATATGCACAAATAAGTTTATTCACTGGGCCCTACTGGCGGAACATTTTTTCAACATTTCATTGGTTATAAACAAAGTCAATACCAGGGTTATACAGCTTTCGCCGAATAAGTTGTATTATTTCACTTATTTGCTCACCGAAAGATCAAATATACGTAAAAATTATACCGCAAAAGCCCAAACATGTTTCATACAATGGCAGTTATGTGGAATGTTCGTACAGAAATAACTGGACCAATACCGCTGTTTAATGGCAGGTGTCTGCTACACATTCATCACTGTATTCAATTAGCATGGAGTATCGGGAATGCCTCTTACAGAAATACTGAACTGAACGTCGGTGCTGAGAGCAATCAAATGTGACGTCTATGAGCGTGCATGGCTTCCTTACTATACATGTTATGTTTATATTTGACTGGAACTTTACACAAATTATGTTATGAATTTCCGTCTTGATCAGGCAATTGGTCGCTAGCCATTTAGTGATGATGAGATTTATCTCCTTTTGATGCAACTGGAGTTTCAATTTGTTAATAATTGAACGCTTTGTAAAACTGACACTTACAACGCTGACTCACCATGATAAAATCCATTTAGCTGTAACTGTCACGACGGTGGTTAATCCATTAATTTCCAGAAACACTATTTCACTTCAAATCGATTGTGTAAAGGAAACAAGCCTAGTGAGCCCTGGACATACATATATCGGATAGTAGTATCTTTATGAGCTTTTATCTGAAAGGTTACACAACATCAACACAAACACCAATAACAATACCAACGTTGTAAAAATGTTATATGATATATATTTGTGTAAATAACTTATATGAATTGACATCCTTAATACATAAAACCCATTGATTATGTTACCTAGATCTAATATACATGCTTGTGTTTTCTCATCTTTTGTGTTTATTCCGATCTTCGTATTTGGAGCATATAACATTTATATTTGTTATATATTCGAAATATACTGTTCATATTTAATTTAACACTTTGTTAATATTTAGTTACATGCCATTAAGCTCAAATTTACATTTGTCTCCGAAAGAACCCAATCACTATGGTCAAGGACAAATAAAGGCTAGATTTGTTTCCATTCAATGCTTTAAAACGTTTTTAATTACCAATACTACATGTTGTTTTATCAATAACTTACCATATGTATGCGCAGATATCAAACATGACGTTACATGCATCATCATCAACCGGTTATAAAATTTCTTTGTCATGTGTTATATGTGAAATGATGGGCATATTGCATTTTTTTTCCCTGAATAAAGCATACATGTATCTACATCTATTATTTTAATAGATTTGTTTTCAATGAACCTGGTAATTCAAAACAGTAATCTTCGGAACACACGGTAGACATTCCGTTGTCACCACAGTATATACCGTGAGAGAACAGGATGAACAACCAATCAATTTAAACTTCTCTTTGAAACCCTCCTCATATGAGGTCTGATCAGGAACAAACCTTTGATCGTATAACGTCATATCGACAAAAGCGAACAGGTAACGGTTAGTATGACGGGGCGAAATCCGCCTGCACGTTATTGTTTAAATGACATTTCGTTTCATAGTTTGAATTTCCGTGCGGACTTTGCCATTGAACCTTATTGTTTGAAACGAGATTTTTCTAACTCATCCCCCGCTGTCTCCCGCTGTCAATGAAGACGCATGGCGTATTTAAGTGAACGTAAGTTCCGGCGATTATAGTTTATCGAATACGAGTTGCTATCTTGATCTTCTAATCAATACTTTCGAGAAAAGAACTGTCTTTTGTACCATATTAACCATAACGAATATATGATATTTTAATTTATCAAAAATAAGATTACGTTTCAAAACAATGTCTTTTGAGGAGAAAGTAGAAATTCACTTTGCGAGAATATCACGTATTGAAAGTTATTTTGGAAAAGGTTTGGAAACGATACAATCAAACGTTTTTCCTCAATTGCATTTTTTCTGCATTTGAGCGCAATACATATTCACAAATATACGACTTGTGATAATTTGCTTTACAAGACACAGCGAAATTAATTGAAAACCCCGTGTTATGACAGAATACAGAACTCAAGGTTTAGAATTTCTTATCATTCGTATATCGTATGATGATGCTGGATTTAAACACAGTGCAAAATTGTTTCATATGTTTCAATGAAATAAAGTATTGTTTAACGGTAACAAACATGGGCACTGTATATTAGGTTGTATAACATAGTATTAAACGTATATATCACAAGTCTATACAGAAGATATGTGTAGTATAAAGAGAACATAATTTCGGCATGCAATTTGATTTTTGTTTATGTAATGCATACGTAAGTAACTCGGTTCAGCAATATGTGCAGGTATAACCGACTTTCCGGCAACTTAATAAACTGTCTGGGACCAGGAATACATTAATTGGCATGGAAAATGTCTGTACGTTAATGAGCAAAGAACCCAAAATAACACGTTTTGATGTATCCTCTCTATTATTCACATCGCTTGTTGGAACCATATACAACAACAGAAACAGTGATGCATTATTCAACCACTTTGTCCAAATAATTATACTATAATGGTTTTTACATAATAGACAAATCTAGACTCAAACTAAAGTGGTTTTTCAGACGTATGACCAGAAAATGGAGGACTATCAAAGACATTGAAAACTTGAATGAACACTTTCTTGAACGCTTTTGTTAGATTTGAATGGTTACTATCACTCAACGTTGATGTTTAAACGATAGAAATTGATTGGTTTCGTGTTATTTAGATTTAATATCAACTAGATTTAAGTACAAGCACTTTAGGGGATTGTAAATTCGAATGTGTGACCTAAGCAAAACAAAAAGGAACGTAATTCCGCTAACACTGCAGCTAATTTTCTTTCTTAATTTCTTAACAATCACCTTAAAATTACGATCATTCAGTTGCTAACATTTGAATAAAATCCACTTAACAATTAAAGAGGAGTTAAGTTCATAAGATTTTGGGATGTACGTTAGTACATTGGGATGTACGTAAGTACATACAGACGGATAGAGAAAATACAACACTTAAAGGGACTTAATCACAGAGTTGTTCGCTATTTGAAGTTTGTCATTCAAATCTTTACCTATATGATTTAACTACTTGCGCTTCTATCTATCGGACAATTAAAATGCGATATTATTATATTGGTTTTAACCGTTTTAATAATGATAACAAACTGCAATGTTTTCAGAATTTTCAAAAAATACGTTTGTTTTGCCAACAAAGCGATTTTCATAATCTTCCAGTGGTAAAATACCTTGACTTTGTTAAACTCTCGAAGGGACTCGTTTGTTTGCTCATTTAGTTTGCGATTTATGTGCTTATTATATGCAATCAAGTTATGATAGTTTGTGTTTGATATTGTTCTTCTTTAATTGGCTTTTCATAAATGTGCATTTTCGAATTCGAGCTGGACGTTTAACTTGTCTTAAATCACTTCAATCGATACAAACATGTAAATGAACCACACACGGAAATACCATAAATAATTATGTAAGAACTTTAAGCCATACCCTTTTTCCTTATGAATGTATTCGATAAATAATAATTTACTTCGAAACTAAAAGATTCTAAAGCGAAGAAAAATAATTGAGATCATGCGTTACCTTAAGTATACGAACAAAACAATAATATTGATCTAAAATATATTTCGAACTGTTAAAAGGCTATCATTCTGACCTCTCGGTCAAATATTAATATAACAACTAATATTTTAATAAACACTTTCTCTGGATTGAGTGTTGTTAAAAACCCTTTAAAGCATGCACAATTTATGGCCTTTCAATGCTTGTCAGGTTATATAAACAACCATATATGTTTATATGATGAATACCAATTTAACATTTAACATTTAAGTTAAACCCCTTAATCGTTGTGTTTGTAACTTAATGTGTTAGTAACGCTTATTATTTGTTTGATTCCGAACCTTCATAAACTCCATCAACGAAAGGATATGTTTTCAAACCAAAATTAAAATCATTAAAACGGTTCGATAGTTTTTATTTAATACTTAAAAATCATTTCGCAGAATTCATGATATTCTCAAAAACATATATATACACAAACCATTTGAAAAAACGAATTGGCATTGGACGTTTTAAGGATGTATTTCCAGTTTTATTTCAAATGTGGTGTTTTTTTGTTAAGTGTTGTGCTGTCTTAAATATAATGTTAGAAACGATTTCTGTAACATGCATAACTTGAAAGCTGGTGTTAATGTTTAAAATGTACAGCTCTTAATTTCTCTACATTATAAACGTTCCCTTCATCACAGAATGTGTATAGGATTGAAATTGTCAACTTTTATTTATTTTGCAAAGGATTGTCCTAAAAATGTATTTTCTACCAAAATTGTTCTTTTCTGGGGAATATCTCATAGCAAGTAAATGACTCCATTAAATCACAATTTGCCAAATAAATATGACATCCATCAAAATTATATTCCGTGATTGTGAATACGCATGCGTATATTAACACATACTTTTCGGTCATTTTTGCTAGCCAATCATATCACAAGATAAACAAAAATGTTACGTTACAGCCATCGTTGTACCCCTGCTAATGTCGTTTTGACTTTTAAAAACCATGACAACAATGCTCTGGGAGAGGTCGTGAAAAGTTAATCTTCCATTGGGGCGTAACAGGTACTCTCCATTGTTGAGGATGTTAAGTAACATAAGACAAGAGTATATCTACCTCGTACTTAGATAAAGTGCTTTAGTTTTCAACGTCTTATGCCATTATATCGTATAATATTATATATAATCGAAGCACGTTATTACGACCATCATATGATATAAGTTTGCGTTCCATTACCAAATTATATCATGTAAATATAATCGTCTTTGAAAGCAAAACCTTTCAGCTGTAGGAATAACTTCTTCGTTTTAAAGTATATTGCAGAGCCAGAAAATACATCACTATAGTATTAACATATTTCCATAGGTACTGATGGTAATATTTCGGTGTTTAAATACAATCACATAATTACGTTTATTGCCCACAGGGGCGTAGGTAATGGGGGGGGGGCGCCCCCCCCCCCAATATTTCGGCTAGTCATCGTTATATAAATAAAACGTAAAATCCCAAAACAATCGCCGCCCCAAAACCAGTATTTTTGTAATCACGCGCCGTCAGTGCAGAAGCCATGTGTCCGTCTGCTCTGAGGTTGCCAAAAGTGATAAGTCAATATCCCTTGTTAGGTGTCGTAAACTAGGGGCCGGGAGAAATGTCATTGCGTTAATTATTTTATTGTTCTTTTCCGTGATTGCACTGTCGGTGGGTTGATTAAGGACAGGCTATTCTTTTAATACTAATTGATCGCTTTAATTCAAACTTAACTGCCACTTAAAACAATTTTGAGTAAATATACGCGTGAAAAACATTAATTAGTCTGAAAATATTTTTGTTCTCTAAGTATAACAGTTATTATTTGATTAGAAATCATTGAATCAATATCATATATGTAATTGTTTAATGTTCAAAATGAGTATTCCTAATCAGCCTCGAAATTTTGCGTTTCCTTAGCGTACATTCGAGAAGAAAAAGCCAGAACAGCGATGAGGTATGTATATTAGTATTAAGTTTTAATTTGCGATCGTTCTTATCTTTTATGAAACTAACGTCGATCTAACTACAAACGAAATTTAGAAAAAAAGACACGACATACAAATAATACTCGTATTGTAAAAAAGATTGTTGCTTAATAATGTTTTTTATGTTTTTTATTATTATCATTAATATTTAACACAAAATTTATTACAATGTTATTCTTTTCAGAGCCGGGACCTTGCGTTCTGCCATCTCTGCATGGCGGCCACGAAGACGGGCAAGATCGGCAACACGAAGGTGGACGGCAGCTTCATCAGTGACGGCTTCTCCAACTGGAAAGCGGGTACCGAGAAGTTCCGGAAGCACGACAAAAGCGAGTGCCACAAGGAGGCGGTCGAGCGACTGGTGACGCTTACCGCCACTACGCGTGACGTGGGAGAGACGCTGTCAGCGGGGCACGCTAAGGAGAAGGCCGACAACCGGAAGCAGCTGCTGCAAATCCTACGCAATTTTCGGAACCACGGGAGAGGACAACCCTCTCAAACGAACCCCTTTATGTTCCCAGTACAGAAAGTGGACCGTCCCCCAATGTTTGCATGTTATCTACGCCCATGGCCCATTGTTACAACGCAGTTATGTATAGGAATGTTGTTCGCGGAGGTGAACGTACGAATATAACAAGGGCGATGATTGCCATGAAGATTTCGAAGTGCGGGCGCCGTTTGTTTGACATAGTTTGTACAGTTCATCTTGATGACTCATACCCCGCAAAGAAACAAGGTGGATACAGAAAGCAACACTAAAATAATGGATAGCAGTGTGTTCATGTAGTAACTGTACTCTCAAGAATGTGTGAAAGCTTTATCTGTATCTGCACCTTTCAGAACACTGCTGTTTCGACATCAAACGTTACACAAACAACAGATAAGAAATAACAAACACAATTGTGTTCATAAATGTTTTGAGGAAGAGAAAAAATAAACGTTACAATGATTTCGAACATATTATCTTTTCTAGCACGCATCAATGCGATCATTTAATTTGTGACTTATTTAAGACATTTTATATAACACCTTAACATGATTAATTTGGGGAAACATTTACAGGATAACTAAAACGGTGTGTGACATAGTTCACTACATGAAAACATGTTAATGTTACGCGTTAAACACGTTATTTACAGTAATTTTCTGTCGCCACTCACTGCACCTGAAGACTGTATCCATGTATACTCGCAATTATGTTTGATACTTTAAAAAAATAAATATAAGGATGGTGTTCTTTTCAAATGTTCGTATAGAAGTTCTTTCTGATGTAATATTATACAGAACTTACAGGTGCATCTATAATTCCCAGTTTGGTTCCCAACCATTTACATTTGGCTTTCACGTCCTCTTGTACGAGGTTGAAGCACATGGCGATCAATGACAATCCAAGGATAAGATAAAGGGCACACAACACAAGTTTCTCGCTCTTATCCCAGTCAGATGAGCTCACACCCGGCACCACGTCACCGAAGCCAATGGTACTCAAAGTTATAAAGCAGAAATACGTCCCCGTCACAATGTCCCAACCCTCCCAATACGCGAACAGAAACGTGCCTAGCATTATATATGACGTCATTAGTAATAGGCACACTGACGTAGGCACTTGTATAGGTCCGGTGTGACCGCCTTCCTTATGCAAGATGATCCTATCACTTCGAGTCGCCATTCCTCGCTCCAGGTCGTGTCGGCGCCGACGTCGTGGTTTGAAAAGAATGCAGCAGAGTCCGCAGCACACCTTGCCATAGAGGTTTCGGAAACCGTGAGCCATCAGGTCGCCGATATTTGTGAGGCACAGAAGCGTTAGCGGGATGCCGAGTAAGGCATAAGCTATGGTCATTATGCGTCCCTCGTCTGTCTTTGGCGCCACATGACCGTAACCTGAAATGAGCAGGTTAAATCGAGATATCTTAAGAATATGATGATAAATTAAAATATGACTAGATACTCTCATGGTACGATTCATAGATGAGGGAATATATACATATAATGGATGTTAACTTAGTGTTGGTTTATATAAACGTACACTAATTGTAATGTGTTTGATATTCCCCCGTGTTTATCGGTTCATATTGGTTGTGCAAATAAACATGGTAAGAAAATGAAAACGAGGTGGCTTAAACGCATAGTACGTGAGAAGATATTGTTCTATTAAGCATATAAATAATATCCTGCGTCATAATCTAGACATTTGGCACAAATTACTTTTGTCTCAGAATGATAAGAAATGATAACAATGAAACATCTTAGGGTTTATGTGCGGGCGGACCATGTATTATATCATTTTATGTGGCTTACATCGATAACAGCTTGAGTAGTGTCTACGGAAACTGATAGTTATTCAGTTTCAAGCAGAACGCACAACTCCTTCTGTTGAATCTGGAAGCACTGTTCAGCTTATTTTTCGAACAAATTGGAAATAACGATTTAAGTTTTTCTCCTTTTTCATGTAAAACAAAGTTTGTAATTATTAAAGAGCATTTTAAAGTTCTTTTTCATAAGCATCTAATATGAAGAAAATGCAGTAATGCTTTAATCGTGCAATACACTTGTTAACTAGTTTTCCAGCTGCAAAAAGGAAAGCTTATAATTGCCCACAAATCATTTAAGTAAGCATCTTCCTAACAACACGATCTTCACGAAATTATCTCGTTACAATAAAAAAAGATCAATGTGTGTGTTAAAGAAGGCATATTAGTTAATCGCTAAAACAGTTGTTGCCAATATATTTTATGAACCACAAATTTCAAACGTAGTTCCCAGTTAAATTAACTTCATGCTTTGCGGAAACTCCCCAAAACACTTGGTTTAATTTGATAACATACAGTATAACGACTGCTTCTTCTTAGAACCATAACTTTTTGTTATATCGTATAAATAAATTACATTTATTAAAGCGGTCAATTATATATGTTTTGTGCATTTGAAGCTTTGTATGTAAAAGTTTTTTTTATATATTACTACTACATTTACAAAATATAATTTTGCAAACCTACGCCATAAACCGAGTAAAAAAACAACATAATACATTGTTTGCTTGTGTTTGATCTGTATTAAAAGAAAAGCAACAAAGCAATTTATGATATAATTAACTATGTTGAATATGTACAATAATGGCCTTGTTCTTCAAATAAACGCACACGTTTCGAAAGATGTACCTTAAACATGACTATTCACAACATATGTGATGTCATCTTAAAACTGTTTGTATGTATTGCCTAATAATCTGGACCGTCAAAACGTATGTTTTGTTCCGTGTCTGTATGTCGGAGAACAGAACACATCTACCGAAATGCTTCCGGAGATAGTAAGCACTGACGTGAGTCAAAATGTAAATAAAGAAAACCAGAAAACGGTAGCAGCTAAATTATTTACTTCAAAAATATTTTTTTTAAACTTGTCAATTTAAGTTGTATTGATTCTTTCTTTGTGCCCGGCTTGTGGAATGTGAAACAGCGCCATTGTTTGAAACCATATATATAAACAATTTTATGAAAAGATGCTGATTCTGGATCTTTAAATTTATAAGTCAAAATACAACGTGCCTGTAGATTTGCATGCACACTTCGGATATTTGAGAAACTGTAACATGCCCATTTTAAAAGAAAACAATGGCCAGTGTTAAGAATGGCTGATTTCTCTCGAACCAAAGCGGGTTCACTGACGTAGTCTGTTAATTGGTAAGTACGAACTAATGATTATGTACATAAAAGTGCCAGCGTAAAACACGCAGCCAGAACATTAACAAATATAAGCACCTGCCAATGAATATGTATTACAGCGAAAACAGAAATGTTTATTAGAGACCTTTGGCTAAAAATGCAGCCCATGTCAAAATAGTTGGAGTGATGTTATGTATTTATTTGTTGTGTTAGCTTCTTGTTTATTTTCTATTTCAACCTCTTTACTGAACATATACTCTGTATTACTACTTCCTTTCTATGCTTTATAAAATCAGAAGGTGTTAAACTGTAAATTTAAACCATGTTTGATAATAGAAACATTACACTATGACCACGTTAAAATTGTATTTGAATTGTTCTGGATACTGAAAACATAATACACAACGCAGAACTAAACCATATTGCAGCAGCTGTTAAAACCATGTCGTTGCGAATCAGTATTAAATAATCAAATACTAAAACTAAAAAATCATGCATGTTGGACCGCTAGTCCGCATATGCGTACACAGGCAGTAACCATGTATTGGATCAAGACAGTCTCTGTCCTTATTCTTTGTCTGGTTGCAAAGACTATGATGCAACAATGCTTTCAATCAATAAGAACCATCTGAATGTACATAGCTAGCAGACACATTTTCACCTGATACTCGAATTGGATGGAAAAACTATTACATTCATCAAACACTTGATGATAGATAGGAACATTTAACCGCAGTCATCACGGTAGGTGTAAGTCGGTAAATTACTTGCAACCTCGCCCGCAGTCAGTAGGCATAAAGCACGCACATTCCGGCGGAGATGTCATGATAGCAGCTTATGATAACGTTATTGCTCCACTATGGAACGTATACAATTATTAGCAAAATAATCAGAATGAAGGATTTGTGTCAATAACCACATAGGGAAATATCCAAAGTTAAAAAAAAGACACGATTTGTCTAAAGGAACGAAGAGTTGAATTACAACTGCTGTTAAGTATGTTTAAAATTCATAGCCTTATACGAAATGACCAACATAATTATAATACTAGAGAAGTAATACGAGAGATTTGTGTAAAAAAGCATCTCCCTGATTATCTGGACCAGGGCTCCATCCTTAATCACTTGGAAGAGGTCTGTTGCACATTAATCACTGTCCGTATTCAATAAACATGCAGTCTCGGGAATGCTTCTTATAAAAAAAATCTGAACAGAACGTCGGTGCTGTATGCAATCAAAATGTTCGTCTTGAATGCTTCGGCGGCATGATCAGTTTTATGGTTTGAAAAGAGCTGTTCTTAATTTATATTCGGATTTATCTCATAGTTTTAATATTAATTAGTGTTTCAAAAGGGTTTTCTCTCCTGCTAGTGCAGCTGAGGTTTCAGTTTATGTGTTTATGATGTCATAAAATACTATGCACGTGTGGTTAGTACATCCTCAAGGATTTTGCGATTTGGTAGAAGCATGCTTTCACATTTACTGTACACATCGATGTTTATTGACATAAAAAAATCGTTTCTATGTTAGTGTTTATTTTATGTATCTTTCTACAGAAGATATCTTTATATTTTTATATTTGATGATGTACATATGTAATTTATTTATAATGCACATGTGTAGTTAACTTAAAACAACGGAGCAACACATATTGATTATTATAACTGTACGATAGATGCTTTTGAATAATAAGTAGTTTTGAACTATCTTGTTAAACACCCATTTGATGTTCTACACGAAGTTGAAATGCAGGATGAATTTGGAATTATACTACGGCATATTGCCGCATGAATTATGACCAGCATGCGTTTCACCTTCTATTAATGTATACTACTACTACTGCTAATAATAACTTTATCATGTACAATAAACTATGACATGCTCACCAAACCAAGGATAACACAAAAAAGGGCAAGCCCTTATTTCCATTGTGGTCCTTATTATTGGTGGAATGACAAAAAGAGGCAGACCATTAAACATAACTATGTTCATATTAAAAATAATTATGTAATGAAATAAAATATTTTTATCACCGTTCAAATGAGATCAAACTAATTATCACAGTGCTCAGAAAATATCACAGGAGCTGGTAACTAAGATCAATTGATAATATCATCAAATATTACAACAAATAAATATATAGTAAATATATTGACAGTTGTAATTTGATGATATGTGGTATAATAAATGATCTAAATTAAATCTATCATGCTTGCTAAAATTTATGTTATGAAGTATGAACTAATAATTATTAAAAATAAAAACCTAAGCCGAAGCTAATATCTGCTTATATAAAAAAAGGGAAAAATACACATATATATAAATTAAAATATTATTCATTAAATGACTTTTAATGGCAACCTTAAAGCCTTCTAACCTGTTGACCTCTGTGAGTGACTCAGGTTAAGAGTTCCAGAGTTTGATGCTATTAAAAGAAAAAAGAGTTTGATCCATGGCATTTGACCTTGGGTAAACTATACCCACCCTTTTTACTAAGCCTAGTGCTGTAATTATGCATAGAATATTGGGAAACAAAGTGTTCACTCATGTAATCTGGAGAAAGGCCATTTCTTATTTTGAAGACATGACATAACATTATTTG
This sequence comes from Dreissena rostriformis, assembly GCA_007657795.1. Lineage (NCBI taxonomy): Eukaryota > Metazoa > Mollusca > Bivalvia > Myida > Dreissenidae > Dreissena > Dreissena rostriformis. The sequence goes on from VMBQ01003696.1 coordinate 68,785, forward strand.
ATTTACTCTCATGTGAACTGGTAACCAGTTGAGGGACTTAAAGTGAGATTGGTCAATATGAGCTCTAGAATCAAGGTCAAGAACAAACCTAATTAACTTATTTTGACAGGTTTGTAACTTATTTCTTAAAGTCTGAGTTATACTATTATACCAAACAGAACAAGCATAATCATAATGACACTGAATCAGTGACATTACAAGAAGTTTCTTCGTATGCAAAGTAAGGAAATCTTTCTTACGATAAAGGAATTTTAACCTAGAATTGGCCTTCTTCAAAAGAGACTCAGCCATTGAGCAGAAAGAAAGGTTTTGGTCAAGGGTAATTCCAAGATACTTAACGGATGATGTAGAAGCAATGGGTGTACCATTACAAGATATATCAATGCTAGATTGTGACCTAAGTTTTTGCTTGGACCCAAACACAATTGACTCAGTTTTACCTAAGTGCAATGACAACTTATTGTCGATCAACCATTGGCTAACCAAGTTCATATCATATGTTAGTGCCTTTTCAACATCAAGTACACTTTTACCAGAAACAAGGANGAAGTTAATTGTAAAATACGATACAACGAATTCTTTCAATATTGCAAGTTATTTATTATTTGTAAATTTCATTTTGCTCGAGCATAGTTTTTTTTTTTTATAATTTCATTGACTAAAAAATATAATTTTGTATTAAGCTTTGCTGAAAATTTGTCTTTGAACAAACACGATAATAGAAACATAATTGCGTTATCTCAAAGCAATAAAAAAAATACAGCGTGCATTAACACAACGAAACTGTTGAAGTTCAATGGATTTAATCAAAGCCAATGCACTTGCTCTATAAATCTAGTTCATCTTGATCGTGTTTGTAAATGCACGATAACTGATCAACTTGAAAGTATGATTTCTAAAATTCTGACATATCCTGAATTGTTACTTAAGTTACAAAGAAGCAAACATTATTTTATTAACATTTCGAATTCAATTTTTGTATGTATATAGGGTTAGGATTTATATCATTTTCAATTTGAACTTAAAGTAAACATTCAGCTATAACAATCCAAAACGATGTATTTCAAAAGGTTTTTCATGATTAAAACAATGAATCTATAACATGTTTCTTGTACACCAGCCACTATCTTTTTCAAAAAAATGTAGCAAATAGTAATCAAATACATTATATGAATTTATGTTAACAAAATTAAGGTTTGCTTTATTTTATTTTAATTTTAAAATCGACAGACAAAAGGCGTTTATGTTATTCGGGTAAGTGTACATAACGGATACATTTTGCAATTTAAGTATAAATCAACGTTTATACTTATTACGTTTTGTTTATTTAAACACGTGAGTGTACATACCTATTGTTGTCATGACGGTGATAGCATACAACATGGAGCTGGGATATGACCACTGCTCTGGTTGCTCCTCAGTTGTGTTGTCACCGTTTTCAGTATACACAATCTCTTTACCGTCCCACCCCGCTTCTTTAGTTTGTTTATACACTGACACAGAAAACTCTTTTAAGATTGTATTTACTTCTGATTTAAACTTTTCCTTGCTACCCTTCGTAACCGTAGCCTCAAACGCTAATCTGTGAATCCTGTCTGTAAAATTTAGTCTCATTTGAGCCATTTCTCTCTTTTTCATTAGTTCCGAACTTCCTTCCAGCTTTTGAAATATAATTCCACCGAGTATGCAGTAAGCAACAACAAGTGAGCAAAGTCCGATATGGGAAAATAAAAACGCAACAAACTTTTTACAACAGTTAATTACTTTTTTCTGTCGCTGTCGCACCTTACTTTCTCGCCTTGATGTAAGGCGTGTATTTCGTTGGCGTTGTTTTATTAGTTCTTCTTCTGTAAGGTTGTCGTCGGGGAACGGTGCAAACGATATTTTACTTTCGTATACTATACCCGTTATCTCCGCATTGACATCTCTTATTTTGTCTGTGGAGGTGGACAATTTGTCAAAACTTGTATTAATTTCATTTTGGAAATAAACCTTCGCGACATTTAAATCTAAATCATCATCTACGTTGTGGGAATCATCTACACTCACAATTTGCTGATTTCTTTCGGTGGTATCAATGTATTCTACATTATGTTTTGCCGCCTTTGCCTTTCGTAGACGACTAAGCCTTGCTTTAAGGGTAACGATAGCTGCTAATGAAAGTCTAGCAGGCCGTTTCGACGATTGTTTGTCGAAAGCCTCGGAATGTTTCGTTTGATTTTTAAGAGATTCTTGAAAAGATTCATCCGGTATTTTATCTAAACGGTCAAGGGATCTTGACACAGTACCTTTTATTTTACCGACATTAACGTGCTCGTGACTATCAAGGATATTCGTTAAAGACGCAGCTCGTCCGGCTTTGAGAAGCGCTGCGGACACAGATTTGTGTTGTTTCCCTTTGGTCTTTCTTATTTTTGATTTACGATCACGTTTGTAGTGTAGCTTCTCATTTTTCTGCTGCGGAATAAAACATTGGCCATCGTCTTCCGTATTAACTAACTCATTACTTTCTAATTCTAATTGTGTGTTCTGATCTTTTTTATTGGATTTCAATTTACCTTTTTTCTTTTTGTCGATTTTTGTTTTTGCAACCTTTTTGTCAGACGCCATTTTATCGATCTCAACACACACTTTTCTATCGCTACACTCTTCTGTTAAATTACATAGATTAGCATCTTCGGGTAGATATTTGTTTGATACAACATTTACCTTGTTCGCAGTCGGAACATTGGTGATCAAAATTAAATCTTTATCAGGTTTTACCGGTTTGAATGCACTGTCAACAGATGTTTGGTGCATGCTTGATACCTCACTTTCTTGGTCTATAATGATTACATCTCTACGTAATTTTGTAATATCTAATTCGCTACATACATTTTTCTCAAATAATAACGAATGCACATTCGTTTCTCCTTCAAAATCTGTTTGAACGCATTGCGAACATGTTTTAACTCGTGCATGGTGTTCGTCTTCGATATTACCTGTTTGTGTGTAAGAGTTGACAAGCGTTATATTGTCCAAGATTCTATCAGTGTATGTAGATTCGTCTTTTGTAACTTTTATTGTATCCTTAGTGTCTTGTTTTTGCTTTCTTTCTTTTGAGAATTGTCTAGTGTATTTTGTATTCATTGGAATAGAAATTGATTTGATGTTGGCTACATCATCGCATCGACCAGGGTGATCAATACAAATTGTATTTTCAGATTTATTTGAAGATAAGCTAGATCTTGATTTCCGACTGAAACGTCGAGGTGAAACATAGACACTTCTCTGTGGCCTTACTTCACCCGAAGTAATACCTTTCGCGTTGTCATTTTGAGAACTATCTCTGAGGCTCGGCACACTGTTTTGTAAGCTCAAAAATGTACTGTCTAATGGTAAATAGTTGTCATTTGAATATTGTTCTATTTGCTTTGAAAGTGGACTTTCCTCGTTCTGGGGTTCCAATCGAGATAACTGTATATGTTGGCGATCAATTGGGGGTGTACCAGAACGAGAGCGCACTGGAGGTGTTTCTCGTAATTGTAAAAATTGAGAAAAAGTTTCCCTGTGTCTTCTTTCAATATCTGTGTCATGCATGTTTAAAATAGTTTCAAACTGATGTGAATGGACATTTATTTGCGATTCATTTTCGGATTCTAGCTTATCGGCCGGCTGTTTATCAGAATTCTGGCTTATCATATATTTTCGTTTATCTAAAGGTAATGTTTTTGAGAAATCCACTTTTGATTCATTATTTCCAAATGTACTGTTACGAACATCTCGTTTCTCTGCATCATCCGGACGACCTCTAACCTTTTTCCGTCGAGGTAAACTAGCACCTGCGACCGTGAATACTTCAGGTAAATAATTTGCATTATTTTCGTTCTGCGTCGGGTCTCGTAAATCCGGTACTGATGTAGACAGACTATTGTTAAAACCTGGCTCTTCATTGAGTATAATTTTCTCAAGCTTAAGAGTCCTTCTGTTCGGCGAACGTCCTCGCTGGCGGTTGTACAAAAGAGCTTCTCGAACAGTCATCCGTTTCAGATGACCGCGTGGATTTGTTCTAGGGTTTATTTCGGATAGTGATGTATCGATAGTCTCTGCTCCGGTGATAAGAGGTTGCACGTCACGATCCTTTGCGTCCTCGTTTGCGATTGTGCGGCGGAATAATGATGACAACGATCGTTTATTTCTGGATGGACTTCTACTTTTGTTTCGTTTATTAACATCCTTAAAATCAGTTGGATTGACATTTTCAGTGCCTTGCTCAAATAATGGTTCAACCTTCTTGTCTTTTACCTTCTTTCCCCGTTTCTTCATTCTATCTTATTCTATTTGAGATCGTTTCAGCTGCCAATATATCTTCTTGCCATCATCGTCTATAAAAAAAAATGTTTCTAAGAATAGTTCTACAATATTTTAAAAAACAACCACAATTTCTCTTTTCAACAAAAATTATAATACCGCATAGTACTATATGATGGCTAATCGAGTCTTAAACATATAAAATAATTAACTAGGCATAAAGTATCATAGGCGTTGGAGACTTTCCACAGCAATACGTTTATATAAGCCCTATCCATGCACGTTTCAGTATTCCAACGTTTCTCGACCGGAAAGTATAAATAACTATTTAGCAAACAAGCAAATAGCACGAGTCCATCTTATCTAATTATAATGTATGTGATTTCGCTTAAGTGCTTCTTCATGTTATACACACACTATTTAATTAAACTATTCCTACACACCGTACACACTATAGTCAATGAACGTATTGTCTAAATGTACAAAAATATGCACGTTTCTTAACACACGATTCCTATAAGCAGCATGCTAGGTTTAATTAGGATGCTAAAATATGAATAGCCGGTGGATATATAACATACCACACACAACTGTTGTTAGACAACGACCAAAATTACCTCCGAAAACAATAAATTAGCTGCAAAGTGGCAAAACTGTTTGTGAGTGCATAAATGTATATTACAATGCCAAAATATGCTTTTTGTTACAAACGCATACTAGTCATCGTAGTTAACTGAATATCAAAAAAAATCACCAACATTATTTCAAGTGTTCTAAATTATAAGACCAAAAAGCGTTCAATCATGTTTACAAGAATGACGTCCAAAAGCTGACTAATGACGTCCACCCGTTAGTGTCCTCGAAGTAGCCTGCTAACGTGAATTGTTCTTTCAGTGCATGTGGTAACCATAGCAATAAACGGGTATATGGTAGGTTCACATAACGCTGTTCTTTTTTGTTAAGCTGTAGTGAACAGGATACATAAAATACGGCATTTTATGACTACACAACAATCGTTTATTAGTTCAGTTCAATATATAAGCAAAACAATAAAATGTGTTTTATAGATTTTTTTTTGAAGAATGAAAATAAATAAGGAAGAAATTGATTGTGAAATCATGCCATCGTCAATGTGAAGGGACGTATTTTACTACTGCATCTTACCGATAGTGGCTTACCAGAGAAAACGAATAGCTAAATATTTTTTGTATCAACTATACAAAAATTAAAATATCATATGAATACTGTTGACACTAAGAGTGGCCATTATGTTGTTAGGGATCAGTATGAAAAAGCAGAGTATGAGTGTTAATACAAGGCAGGTCGGTTGAAAACGTTGAGTGTTCGAGTCAAGTCTATTGAGTGTACGAGCGAGTGTTTTATTGAAAAAATACCTACTACAAACATAGCGTTTATAATACGCTGCGCATTACGAAAGCATGAATGGCCCACTGATAGCGCGTTAAATTATAATAGTGGTAGAAGTAGTTATTGTTGTAGTTTGTACTAGTAGTAGAAGTATTGGTGATAATTCTCTCTCATACATTTCGAATAAAAAAATAAAATAAACAATTCCTTTATAAATGCAAAAGCAACTGTCCTTTCGAAGATACAATTTTTTATATTAATATTAACAAAAACATATGACAAAATTAAACCTAAACAAATATCTTAACCTGAAAAAAAGTATCGACTCAAATGCAAGCGATCAAAAATTGATCGAAACTACAGTACCAATCCCCAAAATCAGCCGGCCATAGTTAATGTCAATAAGAGAAAATATTGTTTAAAAAAATGCCGCTTAAGGAATATTTCAATCTGTTTCAGTAAAGATGGCCACTTAGAAAGAATGATGTTGGGTGCATAATTTATTATATATACATGAATGATATGTTAGCACATCGCTTTAATTGTTATGGTATATCATTTATTATTACGACAGCAAAGCTGAGAACTCTTAAACATCTTTAAATTATATTCATAAATTGTTTAGCATATATTTAAGGTATAAGTTTATACGTTACCTACTTTATTAACTGTATGCAAAAGTGGAAATCCGATGTTTAAATTCACATTTATCTGCACATAATTTCCGTGTAGTAGCGTACCGTCCGTGAGGGAACAAATTGTGGTTTTATCAAGCGATTATACACTTAATACAATTTCTCTCATAAGTCATAGGCGATAACAATGATCCAAAGCACGTGTGCTGAATGCATTCTCCTAGTGAAGAGAACGGTGTGCAAGTTTTCCTATAGCAATAGTTGTCGGTAGGCTTCGTAATAAGCACGAAATCCTCCGACCAAAGGGATGCATTGAACAAACAACGTATTGTACCAATTATCCGCGTACAACATTCGAAACAGGAATCATGCTTCATCTTGTGTGTCTTGTTCTGAGAAAACTGTGCATAATGATTGTGCGTAAATTGTCATCCCAGATAAGCCTGTGCAGTCCGCACAGGCTAATCAGGGACGACAATTTCCGCTTTTATGGAATTTTTCGTTTAAATGATGTCTCTTCTTAGCGGAAATCCAGTTTAGGCGGAAAGTGTTGTCCCGGATAAGCATGTTCGGACCTCAAAGGCTTATCTGGGATGATACTTTACGCACATGCATTTTGTCCAGTTTTCCCAGAACGCAGTCGTCATCACTGTGAACGTAGATGTCATCATAATTATAATGCAGAATGGTAAAAAAACGGTAATTTGGAAATGACAATAAAATGTGCAAAGAAAAGTGATTGCCAGCAGATCACCTTGTAACAACTTTTCCATAGTCAAATCAAATACAACTATATGAGATAAATAAAGCTTAAATTTCTATATTGCAATTTAACTACATATTTAAATGTCTGTTGTCATAATTTTTTCTTATATCACCGTTATTGGGATTTTAAGCTGAATTTATTCCCAGTAACACGCAAATATAGCTCAACACTCGTTAACTCCATTATTATAACTTGTACGCTCGGATATATTCATGCAAAACGGCCAATGCCAGATAAATATTGGTATATAAGATTTTTATAAGTATATTTGATTTTGTGGAAGCTTAAAAATAACCACTGTCCTCCAAGTTTAAATGCTTTGCTTGTTTCGTAGCTTGGTGATCATCACAAGTTTCATGCCTTTCATAAACAGTTGTACTTTTAACCGTCATTAGTTGGATAAATGACTAAGAGGGCTGACTGTAATGTATTAAGTACAGTATTAGATTTTTTTTTAATAAATCATTTATTCAATACTTATAAAAAAAAACTGATATCGTTATCATTAATAACCCAATTATTGTATAAATTTGTCGTTTTCGTTAAATATTACTTGTGTTTCATCGATGAGGCTCTTAATTATCAGTTTTACCACAGTACATGTCAAATTGGAAGGCCCCAAAAATGAAACTTTGTATTTTCGATAATAACGGATTTTCTCCATACACACATCATGTATGTTGCATGATAGTTTCTTAAGAGGAAACTAGTAAAACAAAATGTAAACAATAACATAAAATTTAAATATGGAACATTCATTTATTTAAATCAAATACAAAATACCATTTGGCATTTATGCTCTGTATTATGTACGCGATAAATCTTGGTTAAATTAGTTAAAATATTGGTTTTATTTTCCTGCTAGCACCTTGTGCGTTACTTAAACACAATGTCAGACATATCAGTTTAGAACGAAAGAGCCTTGAGCACCGTTTGGCAAAATCACAAATTAAAAAAGCCATACATTATATCAAAAACAAGCGAAATAAAACATTCCTTACTACGAAACAAATGTTACAAATATCGGTTCATTTATAGTTAATCACCAATAAAAATAGGTAAAATAATAACTCGCTTGTAACACTTTTCGTCGTTAATTTTAAAAATATATCTAGTTCTAACATAGCGTTGAAAAAACGCTACAGATTCCGAAAGCCTGAATGGTCCAGTGATAGCGCGTAAAATTTCGCGTCCAGTGTCTCGGGTTCGAATCCCGTGGCGGGCAATATGTTTTATCAACTGTTTTCTTGGTCTAATAATTACTTTAGACGAATAACACTATCATGTATGTGTTCTAAAATACATTTCATTACATTAAAAAAATGAGAACCTGTGAACAACACTGTTGTGGCAATAACTATAATCTTAGAACGATATTCTTTATGCATCACCCTTTTGTTATATGTAATTCAGACTATAATCCGAAAAGTTCATGGAACAAACACTGATTCGTCGTATTGTGTATACATATACGTACCCACACCAGTTATCACACAGCCAAACAAAACATATTAATATACAATAATGACCTGACAATTAAATATATCCTCAACTTATAAACAGACAATTAGCGATGGAAAGCAGAAGGCAAATGGAATAACAACGCTAAATACGCGTTATACCGCGCTGTCTGCTTTGGATTGGACGAGCTTTGGGTAGAATAATGAAGAAAGGACTGTTGTGATTCGATTTACTGACTTGCTAAAAGGAAGTATTAATTGAAATTGGATACTTCTCTCCACTAATTGAATGTCGATACAAAAAAAAGATGCACGTGAATGCTTTTGTAACTAAAACCATTCCTAACCGAACATATTTAAGGGATTATATCAAACCAAAATGCATGAAGTGTGTGTTGATTGTAAGTAATATATCTGTTCGTCTTATTATTAGAACGACTTCATTAAATATAATTCTTTATTATTATTTCAGTTTAGTAAATGTGGTACAGGTTTATGTCGTGTGGGGAACTCTATCCAAATAATATTATACAGTTTGTGAGTATATCAAATTGTCAATTGTCAGATAAGTGCGCTTTATATGTAAACTAGTAGTTTGTCTTGTTTTGGTATTTGTTGAAATCAAACAGTATAAACAACTTAATCAAAGAGGCGAATAAACCAGCAATTAACCGAATACCTCCAAGGGTCACGATGATGTTGTATAGCTAACATATGCGGTTACATGGATGCAATAATTACTTATGAATGAGAAGCATCAGACTATCCGTTACAATGGGTCTCTATCAGAATGTTTAACGACTAGCTTTAATGAAGAGCTGTTACAATTGTCTGGTGGCATTACTATTGTGTACACGTGTGCATATGGTTCTCATTAGGAACTCTTCATCGGATTGTCCTAAATGCAAGTAGCATATCAGTTCTTACAATAATATAAATAAGTGGCTGACATTGAATCCCATCACACACTGATGCAAAACGCTTGTCAATTATATAGTTAAACATATATAAATGTTTAGTGAGAGCATTTTCACAAATCAGATATCGAAATGTAAAACATGTTTATAATTATGATAAACTAAACCGCTTTTCCCTCATGAGTTTATTGCTTGAAACCGGCTCATACTATAACACGTTAAACAATAAAATATCTTAAACTTGTAAACTTGCAATGCAGTTGTTTGTTAGTGTAGCTTTTTGTGTTCGTTTTGTTTTACATACTACTCAATGTTTAACACTTATTGGATATCTGTTGACATTATTATTAACTTTTTTTTTTGGATATCTGTTTTTTTTTTTGTTTTTTTTTTACTGTTAAGGGATTGACAAATGTTATGGCTTCATATATAATTTTGAAATTGTTTCACTAAAGGGAAAATAATCTAAGCTTTACATAAATGTTTTTTTTTTCAATTCCAGACTGATCAGGTCTGCGTGATACATATGTGATACATCAACTGTATCTAAATCACCATATATGCATCTTTGAAAGCACCTAATTAATTTGAGTAGTGACGTCAAACCTACATATTAATATAGCTCTTATCAGCCATTCAGGGATAATAGTGTTCCCGTTAATAATGCGGTAATACATCAACGAGATGCTTCGAAAATAACGGCAATTAATTTCAGAAATCGAGCATTGCCACAACCCATGATGCAGGTAGGTGACTGCTTTCCTCATTAAATATTGCCTCAAGTGTGAGTTCTCTATGAACACGCTGCAAACCAAGCATAATTTATGATCGGAAACACAGCAACATTTACAATATGTACTGGAAATACGAATTAGCAGTCGAAAGTATTCCACGCCGTGTTGTTATACGACTGTTCCCACAGATCAAGGTGTAAACATATAGAATCAAGACGTTTGGAATCGTTGTCTACAAGCGAAACTGTTCACTAATTACGATGATGTGCACGGTGATGATGTTGTTGCTGCTGATGTTAATAATGCTTCTTATACTTATGATGATGATGATGGTCATTGGTTAAATAAATATTAATAGAAGTAGTAGAGGTGATGGTGGTCGCAGTGGTGGTGGTTGTGGTTGTTGGGTTTGTGGTTGAAGTGGTAGGGGTGATAATGGTGGTGGTTGTGGTGGTGTTTGTAACAATAAAATTACATGTAATCAAAATATACCACTTTAATTAGTATTAACAATTAACTAATTAAAGCTGTTGCATATATATTCATCACTTGCAGATGGTGGGTAAATATTGTTTGCCGTGGTGTGCATCATGTGTAAAAACCAGACAATGAAATATGACTGTTTCTCTAAATATAAGCCTTGTAGATACTTATTTAAATTACTATATTGATTTTTTATGGCGGGGTCAATAACCATTTAAATAAAGATTAAGCATAAAGATTTAAATATTTATTACACAGCGGTCTTTTAAACTTATCTATGTTGAAAGCACTATTATTAAATATCAACATAGTAATATATGGCTATTTCTTGTACACTGACTTCTTGCCCCTGCCCCCTCCCGAGCTGGGTCCTCTCTAGATCCGGTCATAAAAGTTTATACTTGACCTGGTTGTTGTAACTGTATGCAAAAAGGTGATTCCGATGTTTAAATTCACATGTTTGTACACACAATTTCAGTAGCGTACCGTCCAAGAGTGAAGGCATTGAGGATTTATCAAGAGGATACCCTGAACACTTAGGTTATACTGGACATTTCCTGTAAAACGATAATGCAGTAAAGCTGTATCTACACCGTTAACTTCGTGTAGGTAGAAAAGTAAGGATTAGAGGTTCTTGTTAACACACTTCATGTCCAGTGTGTGTTTTGTGTTTTTCAGGGATGTTGTATTTTAAACAGACAACCCAGTGGATCGAATCCGTTTAAGTGCAACCAAAAGATGACGACGTGTGATCATTACTTGATTGAAATAGTTTCTGCGCTTTTATTACAGAGAAATAAAAACATATTTACTTGTATGTGGTTATTTGGGTATAACTCCATTAACAAGTATCAATTTTTAATTGTATCAATTTAAATTTGTTTAATTAATTGACACATTATTTTCTGATATACCTTTAACCTGCTGTACACACATGTAGAGTTTATAATTTTAATAATGGTGTTAATAAATATTCTGGTAACAGCTTTTCAAACCAGCTTTAAAAAAACACAAAACAACAAACTAGAACCTCGTTCATAGTCATGTAACGTTTCAAACAAAGTTCGAAAATTGCACTGACCGAATTCGTTTCTTATTTAATTGTGAGTTCTTGATTTATTGTTAAAATACAAACTTAAAACATATATAAAGGCTCTTACTGGGTGAGGCTCTTATTAATCAGTTTTACCACAGTACATGTCAAATTGGAAGGCCCCGAAATTGAAACTTTGTTTTTTGCATAAAAATGGATTTTCTCCATAAAAACATCATGCATGTGATTTATATTTTTTAGAGGAAACTGGTCAAACAATATGTAAACAATGAAAGTAAACTTTAACAAATTAACAGGCAAATTCATTTATTTAAATCAAAGACAAAATACCATTTGGTCATAATGCTCTATATTATGTACTGATAAATCTTGGTTAAATTAGTTAAAATATAAGTTTAATTTTTCTGCCGGCACCTCGTGTGTTAATAAAACACAATGTCAGACATTTCAGTGTCGCCCCTGACTGACATTGAATCCCATCACACAATGATACAAAACGCTTGTGAATTATATAGTTTAACACATATTTTAGCATAAATGTTTATTGAGTGCATTTTCACAAATCAGATATCGAAATTTAAAAACATGATTATGATTTTGATTAACTAAACCGATTTTCCCCCCATTAGTTAATTAATTGAAACCGGCTCGTACTATTACACGTTAAGTAATAAAATATCTTAAACTTGCAGTGCACTTGTTTGTTCGTTTAGCTTCTTGTGTTTTTATTTACATAATACTCAATGTTTAACATTTATTGCATATCTGTTGAACATATTTTTAACTATTTTTTTGTTTTACTGTTAAGGGATTTACAAATTGAATGGCTTCATATATAATTTTGAAATTGTTTCACTTAAGGGAAAATAATCTAAGCTTTACATAAATGTATTTTTTTCAATTCCAGCCTCATCAGGTCTTCGTAAGACTATACAGCAACTGTATCCCCAGCACCATATGTGCATCTTTGAAAGCACCTAATTAATTTGAGTAGTGACGTCAAACCTATATATTAATATAGCTCTTATCAGCCATACAGGAATAACAGTGTTCCCGTGTATAATGTGGTAATAAATCATCAAGATGCTCCGAAAATTAATTTCACAAATATAGCATTGCCACAACCCATGATGCAGGTAGGTGACTGCTTTCCTCATTAAATATTACCTCAAGTGAGAGTTCCCTATGAACACGCTGCAAACCAAGTCTCTCAAAGCATAATCTCAGATCGGAAACACAGCAACATTCACAATATGAACAATGTACTGGGAACACGAATTAGCAGTCGAAAGTATTCCACGCCCTGTTGTTATAAAACGCACTGTGGATTTATCAAGAGGATACACTGGGCACTTAGGTGATACTTGACATTTCCTGTAAAGCAGACAAAAACAATGTCAGACATATCTCGTTCAAAGATCAGTTCAACAGGAAAGTAACAAACAACAGTAAGTCAAAAATCACAAATAAAAAAGCAGTACATTATATCAAAACAAGCGGGCAAGACATTCCTTACAACGAAACAAATATTACAAATATGGGTTCATTTATAGATTAACATCAATAAAAAAAAAGGTAAAATAAAAATCGTTTGTGACGCTTTTCGTTGATAATTTTAAAAGTATATCAAGTACTAACATAGCCTTTAAAAAATGCTGCAGATTCCGAAAGCCTGAAAGGCCCAGTGATAGCGCGTTAGGTTTCGCGTCCAGGTTTCCGGTTTCGAATCCCATTGAGTGCAATATGTATTATAAAATCAGCTGTTTTCTTGTTCAAAAAATTACTTCAGACTAATAAAACTATGATGTATTTGTTATTTAATACATTTAATGACATTAAAAAATATCAGAATCTGTGAACAAGTCACTTAAAATGATTTTATTGCAATAATTGAGCCTCGCTCTGTGAAAAGGGGGTTAAATGCATGTGCGTAAAATGTCGTCCCAGATTAGCCGTTGCAGTCCGAACAGGCTAATCAGGGACGACGTTTTCCGTCTAAACTGGATTTTTGCTGAGAAGATACTTCTTTAAACGGAAATATCATAAAAGCGGAAAGTGTCGTCCCTGATAAGCCTGATTGGACTGTCTAGGCTAATCTGGGACGACACTTTACGCACATGCATTAAACCCCCTTTTCAAAGAGCGATGCTCATATGTAATTCAGACTATAATCCGAAAAGTTCATGCAACAAGCACAGATTTGTCGTATTGTGTAAAAATATACTTTCCCACAGCAGTTATCACACGGCCAAACAAAACATATTATTATACAATAATTACCTGAAAATTAAGTATATCCACAACTTATAAACAGACAATTAGCGATGGAAAGCAGAAGGCAATAAGAATAACAACGCTAATTTCGCGTTATACCGCGCTGTCTGCTTTGGATTAGACGAGCTTTGGGTAGAATAAAGAATCAAAGGACTGTGGTGATTCGATTTACTTATTTACTAAAAAGTAATATTAATTGAAATTGGATGCGTTCTTTTCACTAATTGAATGTCGATACACGAAAAAAATGATGCACGTGAATGCTTTTGTAACTAAAACCATTCTTTAACGAAAACATTTAAGGGATTATATAAAACCAAAATGCATGTAGTGTGTGTTGATTCTAAGTTATATATCTGTGTGTCTTATCATTAGAACGACTTCACAAAATATCATTCTTTATTATTATTTCAGTTTAGAAAATGTGGTACAGGCTAAGGTCGTGTCGGGAACTCTATCCAAATAATATATTATTTTACAGTTTGTGCTTGTATCAAATTGTCAATTGTCAGATACGTGCACTTTATAAGTAAAATAGTATTTTGTCTTGTTTTAGTCGCTGTTGAAATCAAATATTATTAACAACTTAATCAAAACAGCAATTAACCGAATACCTCCAAGGGTCACGATGATGCTGTATAGCTAACACATGCGGTTACATGGATGAAATTATTACTTATGAACGCGAAGCTACAGACTATCCGTTACAATGGGTCTCTATCAGAATGTTAAACGACTAGCTTTAATAAAGAGCTGTAACAATTGTCTGGTGGCATTACTAGAGTGTACACGTGTGCATATGGTTCTCATTAGGAACTCTTCATCGGATCGTCATGAATGCATGTAGCATATCAGTTCTTACAATAATATAAATTACTGACTGACATTTAATCCCGTCACACAATGATGCAAACACGCTTGTGAGTTATATAGTTTAACACATATTTTAGCATAAGTGTTTATTAAAAGAATTTTCACAAATCAGATATCGAAATTTTAAAACATGTTCATGATTATGATTTACTAAACCGCTTTTCCCTCATTAGTTAATTGCTTGAAACCGGCTCGTACTATAACACGTTAAGTAATAAAATATCTTAAACTTGCAATGCTGTTATTTGTTCATGTAGCTTCTTGTGTTGTTTTTTTTACATAATACTCAATGTGTTACATTTATTTCATATATGTTGAAATTATTATTAACTATTTTTGTTTTACTGTTAAGGGATTTACAAATGTAATGGCGTCATATATAATTATGAAATTGTTTCACTTTCGGGATAATAATCTTAGCTTTACATAAATGTTTTTTTTTCAATTCCAGCCTGGTCAGGTCTGCGTTAGACTATACAGCAACTGTATCCAAAGCAACATTATAATGTGCATCTTTGAAAGCACCTAATAAATTCGAGGAGTGACGTCAAACCTATATAATAATAGCGCTTATCAGCCATGCAGGTATAACAGTGTTCCCGTTAATAATGCGGTAATAAATCATCGAGATTCTTCGAAAATAACGGAAAATAATTTCACAAATCGAGCATTGCCACAACCCATGATGCAGGTTGGTGACTGCTTTCCTCATTAAATATTACCTCAATTGAGAGTTCCTTATAAACACGCTACAAACCAAGTATCGCAAAGCATAATCTCAGATCGGAAACACAGCAACATTCACAAAATGTACTGGGAACACACATTAGCAGTCGAAAGTATTCCACGCCCTGTTGTTATACGACTGTTTCCATCAAGGTTTAGAAATACAGAATCAAGACTTTTGGAGTCGTTTTCTTTAAGTGCAACTGTTCACGTATTACGATTATGTTCAAGGTGATGATGTTGTTGTCGCTGCTGATATTAATTATAATCATAATGGTTATTTGTAGATTAAATATTAATATAAGTAGTATACGGATGGTGATCTTGGTCGTTGTGGTTGTTGTGGTTTTGGTTGTTATATTAGTGGTGTTAATGGGTGTGGTTCTGGTGATTGTGGTGGTGGTGGTGGTAGTGGTGGTGACAATACAATAGATCAAATGATAACACTTAAATTATTATTAAAAAAAGTTGTTGCATATATTCATCAGTTGCAGATGGAGGATAAATATTGTTTACCGTGTTGTACATCATGTCTAGAGACCATACAATGAAATATGCCTTTTGCTCTGCATATAAACCTTGTAGATACTAATTTAGCTTAATCCTTAACCAATTAAAAACCTGTTTGATCCAAATAAATATAGAGCATGTCCGGTACGTTTTCTTCTCGCATCACCTTGTTCACCTTGTCCAACAGCTCCTCCTAGATCGTCTTGATGTCTGTCTGCATGTACTTGGTGGATTTGGTCCTCTTTCGCTTAACGAATACCCTCCTACGGAGGACTGACCGAGCCAGGGATGTTTCAATAAAGATGTGGTGGCCACGGAATCGTCGGAGTATCTAGCGTTTTGCAGGACGATGCCTTCTGCAGCCTTCCGATGTAATTGTCAGCACACTCACCACCATGGATTTGACCTTGCCAGAAGGACTTCTGAAGCTCACTGTCATACTATCCTAGGAGAGTCGGTGCATCATGTGGATATACCAGTGTCGTTGCATCACATCCGAGCTATTTGAACCTTCACGTACTCATACCTTATACTTCGTACCGTGGTCTCGCTAATTTAACGACTCAGGAGGCCGTTTTATCAACAGATCGTAGGGTGACTTAGGAAGATTCCTAAGATTCGATCGTACGTTTATCGTTAGTGTTGTGAACTGTTTTATCAAAGTAATCGCAGCTTAGATGTCTAAGATGTTTGATAAATGCTACGATTGGGTAAGGCCAGTCTGAGCGTTCGTAAATATGGCGGCCGTAGTGGCTTTGGATGAGGTGTGACCAAGGGAAAGGAGGCTGTTTCGTGAACGAAAGGGTTTTAGTGATCTCAGAGACGCTACAATATAAAGTCGCTATCGATTAGGTAAACGAAGTATTGAGCGGCTAGTCGAGTTGCTGAGAGATGATTACCAAAACCGACCAGACGTTCACATTCCATAACTGTCCTGACGCAGGTTTTATTTTATATCCATATAATCATTTTGTTCTCAAAACATACAAGATTATTGAGGCTACTAATGTCTGATAACGTCAAATGAAGTTGTCAAGCTCTGATTTTAACGTTCAAATGCCATACTTTAAATTGTAAATTCAAATGCAAATTGTAATGTTGGTATAATTAATTTTTCAGCCGTCAAAACGATATTCTGTTTACTTTGATTCATTTTCATAAAAAATGTTTTATTATTTTTCTTCAAGTTAAATAGTTTAGTTGACATTGCATCTTGAATTTTAAAGGTAAAAATAGAAGTCAGACATTTAATATTTCGGACATTGCTTTACAAATGAGTTGTCTACACAATTTACTGATCTACCTTTTTTGCGTAAAGTTTTGATGTGGTTGTTTACCTTATGATGCAATGCATAATGTCTGAAATATCTGTCCGGACGATTATAAGGCGTAAACTGTGTAAATCCCAGCATTATCAATGTTCTGCCAAGACTAAATTTATGAATTGTACAATGGTTACTGGAAATAATGGAATCAACATGATTATTCCGGAGGCTAGATTAAATATACCAAAATAGACATTAAACAGTTATATTTTGAATTTGGAATGATAATTTATCATAAACTAGCCATAAATTATGTAATTAAATAAACTATTTTATACAAATATAACCCTCCGAAATCATCAAAAGACGAACTATTGACACCTTTGTGAGATTTAAATCGTCACAATACAATAGAAAATTGGTTAGCGTTCACAGTGTGTTTTTTGTTTTGCTCAAAATAACCACGGATATAAGGCTGTGTACCAATGGCCAAAATAAACATCTTTTCCTAAAAAATCTGACCGAAATTTCCCTCAAAATGGCCAAAATAAAATCTTTTCTTCACAAATCTGACCGAAATTTCCCTCAAAATGGCCAATCTTATCCAATAAAATCAATAAGAGATGCTAGACAGCGATAATTCCGTCAACGTCTTATAAAATACAAGAAATGTAGTCATCTCTCTTTTTTGGATATCTCACGTGGACTGTAACTTTAGTTTTGATAAATAGTGTCCTATATTTAATGCGACTTTTTATTAAAAGAATTATGATTAGCTTTAACAAGTCTCTTGCTAATGATGTAAGTTTGGTAAGAAAAATAATTAAAGCGGGACAATCGTAGAAATATTCAGGAAAACATTTATTTGATGTTTTTTACTGTTATATGTAACGGTGATTTATTTTTAATGAAATTATCCGCAGAATTGTGCTTTCCAGCAATACAATTAAAACACCAAAGATCAGAAAAAAACATAATGACTATATCCTTACCGGGCAAACATTCTTAGGTTAAACCCATGTGAATTAAAATACTTTTGCAAGTTTTATTTAATTAAGCCGATTTATTTTTTTAATATATTTTAAATGTGTGCCCCATATGATATTTAATATAAAAGTCATTTACAAGATGCAATTCATAGCATTGAAAAGGCTGTGTTTGACTTGTTTTTTATGTCCACCAGTATATACTGGGGGACATATTGTTTTTGCCCTGTCTGTTGGTCTGTTGGTTGGTTGGTTTGTTTGTTTGTTTGTTTGTTTGCGCCAACTTTAACATTGGCCATAACTTTTGCAATATTGAAGATAGCAACTTGATATTTGGCATGCATGTGTATCTCATGGAGCTGCACATTTTGAGTGGTGAAAGGTCAAGGTCAAGGTCATCCTTCAAGGTCAAAGGTCAAATTTATGGGTCAAAATCGCTCAAAAGTGGACATAGTGTTTCACAAACACATCTTGTTTANAGTGTCGTTGCATCACATCCGAGCTATTTGAACCTGCATGTATTCATACCTTATTCTCCGTGCCTTGGTCTCGCTGCTCACTTACGACCCAGGAGGCCGTTTAATCAACATATCGCAGGGTGATTAACGTAAGATTCCTAAGATTCGGTCGTACGTTTATCGTTAGTGTTGTGAACTGTTTTATCAAAGAAATCGCAATTCTATGTCTAAGATTTTTGCTAAATGCTACGATTGGGTAAGGCCAGTCTGAGCGTTCGTAAATATGGCGACCGTAGTGGCTTTGGATGAGGTATGACCAAGGGAAAGGAGGCTGTTTCGTGAACGAAAGGGTTTGAGTGATCTCAGAGACGCTACAATATAAATACAAAGAAGTGAAACTCCAGAAGCTGCAGCAGTATTGCATTTCTATATAAAGTCGCTATCGATGTGGCAAACGAAGTATTGAGCGGCTAGTCGAGTTGCTGAAAGATGATTACCAAACCCGACCAGACGTTCACATTCCATAACTGTCCTGACGCAGATTTGAATTTATATCCATAGAGTCATTTTGTTCTCAAAACATACAAGTTAATTGAGGCTACTTATGTCTGATAACGTCAAATGAAGTTGGCAAGTTCTGATTTTAACGTTCAAATGACATACTTAGATTTTAAATTCAAATGCAAATGTTAATGTTGGTATAATTAATTTTTCAGCCGTCAAAACGGTATTCCGTTTACTTTGTTTCATTTTCATAAAAAAAATGTTTTATTATTTTTCTTAAAGTTAAAAAGTTAAGTTGAAATAGCATATTGAATTTTAAAGGTTAAAATAGAAGTCAGACACTGCATATTTCGGACGTTGCTTTACAAATAAGTTGTCTTCACAATTTATTGATTTACCTTTTTTGCATAAAGTTTTGATGTGGTTGTTAACCTTATGATGCAATGTATAATGTATGAAATATCTGTCCGGACGATTATAAGGCGTAAACTGTGTAAATCCTAGCATTATCAATGTTCTGCAAAGACTAGATTTATGAATTGTGCAAGGGTTACTGGAAATAATGGAATCAACATGAATATACCGGAGGCTAGATTAAATATACCAAAATAGACATTAAAAAGTCAAATTTTGAATTTGGCATGATAATTTTTCATAAACTAAACATAAATAATGTAATTAAATAAACTATTTTATACAAATATGACCCTCCGAACGAACTATTGACACCCTTGTCAGATTTAAATCGTCACAATACAATAGAAAATTGGTTAGCGTTCACTGTGATGTTTGGCTCAAAATAACCACGGATATTAGTCTGTTTACCAATGGCCAAAATGGACATCTTTTCCTAAAAAATCTGACCGAATTTTCCCTCAAAATGGCCAAAATAAACATCTTTTCCTCACAAATCTGACCGAAATTTCCCTCAAAATGGCCAGTCTTATCCAATAAAATTTATAAGAAATACTAGATACCGATAATTTCGTCAACGTCTTATAAAATACAAGAAATATAGTCATCTCTCTTGTTTGGATATTTCACGTGGACTGTAACTTTAGTTTTGGTTGGTCAACATAAAATGTGACTATAATACTTGGATTGTTATTAAAGCAATTAGAACAAGTGATACATTTTCTCCAGGTTTAAATATATTAATTTATTGAAACTGAACGTAGACAAACATGATTTTAGTAGGCAATTTAACAGGTAACAGATAAATAGAGTGTCCTATGTTGAAAGTGACTTTTTATTGAAAGCAGTTTGATAAGCTTTTACAAGTTTCTTGCTTATGATGTAAGTTTGGTAAGAAACAATAAATAAAACCCGGACAATCGTAGAAATATTTAAGGAAAACATTTATTTGGTGTTTGTTTACTGTTATATGAAACTGTGATTCATTTTTAATGAAATTATCCGCAGAATTGTGCTTTCCAGCAAAGCAATTAATTATTTAATTAGGCCGGTTTATTTTTTAAATACATTTTAAATGTGTGCCCCATATGATATTTAATACAAACTCATTTACAAGATGCAATTCATAACATTGAAAAGGCTGTGTTTGAATTGTTTTCTCAATAATGTATAGATTATTATTGCAGGTAAAACATGCAGGTAATTTGTGTTCCTTTTTGTCATTATTTACAATTATGTTTTGAATGTTAATGTATTTTTTTCATTTGATCAAACTTTTAACAGCGCAATAGATAGTAGGTCTACTATAAAGAGGGACAGTATTGTAAAATAATATATCCGGATTAAAACTATAAAGTAAATGTGTAAAGATATTTTTCATAGTGAGCACTGATGTTCCAATGGCATATGTGGGTAGATCTAAGTGATGTGACGACAGGTCTCACACAAAACTGGAGGACGTTTGTTCCTTCGGCCAGATAAGTGATGTCAAGCAGTGGCTGTATGCATGGACGCTGCCCAATTTATGCACAGACCAGCAAGTGCCACTGCCTGACCAACTTATTGAAGCATAGGAAGTGGATGACGTAGCGAACGGTGCCCAACAAAAGGACCAAACTTCAAAAGCTTATTGAATTTTATCATAAATCATAAACTTATTTATGTAGCTGCTGTTTTATGCTAACATGTTCGTGAAGAACTCGAGCTGAGCCATGGTGGTCAGTCGACGTTCGGCTACAAGCGTTATAAAATATAAAATATTTGACTCTATCGTGATGAATGTTGGTCACAATGTTTCTGTTGGTAGTATCTATGCTAGGTTCAAGTTTTTGTGGTCAAAATCTTTGTAAGAATGTTAGTAGTAACAATAATCTACGTCGTTCATGTTGTTGATTATTTTGATTAAGGACACCGTTTTTACAACATTTGGTTATGCCATACACATGAGAATTGCATGTTTCCCTTATATTATAATAACGAAGTAGTGAAAATAAATTCTGCTCCTGGAAGTTTTCATCTTTCTTACATAAAAAATACATTTTTTGTCCAATTATTGTATGGCAAATGACCAATTAAGTGGAACAATATATGAACATGAAATACCTTTGAAGTTTTAAATTTGAATTTTTAAATTCTTTGTAATCTTAAGTGATACAAAAAAAGATAAAGATGTGCATAAACTTATGGTATTGTTTCTTTAGCATAGTTGAACATGCAGTTGTGTAAATTATGTATATAAATACAGTGACATGTATAAGCATAAACCCACGAGCCATAAGCCCGTACAATGTGTTATGAACTCGTATTATATCTTACAAAATGTTGCTGTTTATATTAAGATTAAAGTAAGTTTAAATACTAATGTAATTCTTTGACTTACTGTTCACAAACATACTCCAACACACTCTGAGCGTTTTGGTTTCCAGCAGGAAATACTGTTCAACAACTTATTACGTTTTAATCTTCTGTTGTTTCTGTTTCTTCTTTAAAGAACATATACTCTTAATACTGCACATCAAACGCTGTTCTTTTGGAACAAATAGTTTCATATTTAAAATTCTCTAGAGAATGTATCGTCAAATTTACGTTCAAATTGATGCGTACACAAAATTTAGATGTGTAAACATTATTACAGAACAGTAATGAACAGTTAGATTTCTCTTACTTCCTAAAAATGATACATTCGTTTTTTCTTCCGACTATGATTGACCTTTTTTACTAAATAAATTGTAAATATATCACTAAACAAACTTTATGTATGTAAGTACGCATGCTGTTTTTTATTTTGGTATTAGTTGTTTTTCTTTTATTGAAGTTATTTGTATCTGGCAATACATGTGCCGTATTGAAATTTAAATATGGGCAACTAGTCTTTATGAACTGTAACACATGCAAATCTTTATAACAATGACAAAAATACTTTCAGAATTAATGAATGTAATTTATCATTTGTATTGAGAAAATTGCGAGTATTTCAGGAATACATTTTTGATACATTAATAACAATTTGAAATGTATCTGAAACTAAATAACTTCATTACTAACGAAATGCATAACGCATTATTAACTTGTTAAGTTAACAAATTAAAAATGTGTCATAAAGTGCGTTAATTATGAAGTCACGTAGTGCCAGATACATTTTCAATAAAATAAAGTTTTAACAATGTGAGGTTGAGCGCCTGAAACGAACGTACATAGTGTTCAAATTAAAACATGCCACAGTCGAACGAAGTACCTAATACATAATTATAAGTAATAAGTATGATATTATATAGAATATGTGAAAAGTAATTAAATACATTAAATGGACTAGGAACGTGTCTACAACACCGTGTATTCAATCCAGTTCTTCTTCCGGGAGAATGGTTACTATCGTCTGTTGAAAACAGCATACAAACAATACACGCCAAAGATCATTATGTGCAAATTCGATTTTTAATAACAACTTGCTTGTATGCATAATTCAATATTCTACTTATAAATTGTACCTTTTGCTCCCAGTCGGTTAATGTGGCATGGGTTGTTGTGCCGCCTCCGTTTGTCAGGCCTCAATTCGTCTGTATTCCCGCCTTTTGCGCGTGTCTCTTATAAGAGTATAACACTAAAACGATATACAACTGTAGATGTAGAAGAGATTAACCTGATATGCATTTTTAAAATCTTACCAGGACTGACATGGTTTATTTGTATAATTATAATGTTGTAAGTGTCATGGGATTCCATAAGTTAATATACCTTAACGTCTGTCCATTTCGTCACAACATCCTCTTCGTCGTTGCAACACATGCATTTCTGAATGGTAGTGACAGTTTTCCGATTTGTGTTTACAATTAAATTAATGCTCAACAATACGCGTCCTTATATACTAGAATAAATATATAACGCATTACGCGGAAACGTGTACGAAATTTATTATGAAAATATACCTATTGAAAGTGAGATAATTAATTTCATCCTTTTATTGTTTGGTGTGAAAAAGAATAATAACGCAATAAGATCTAAGGACATAAACAAATTAACATTTCATATCGATACATTTACTTTACGAACTTCTCACAGGCTATCGCCCAGAAATCGTCTTTTTAGGCTGTTCACATCACCAGTTAGCTTTCTGACTATTATATTATTTTTATCAGCACATGCTTTCATTAAACCACAATCATTGGCAATGAATGGATGATTTTACATGAATGAATATATTATATATACAAACTACAAGAATTATTTTCAATAACATTTTTACAAAAATTTAAGTTCTCATCATCGTCGGATACCCACGACTAATTAATTCCGTTACTTTCCAGCATTAATGGAGAGTAGCGGAATGGGTCGAACGTGGGTATCCGACGATGAGTTCTCATATACGTTCATTATGTTAGACGTGTCAGGTTTGAAAGGCAATTTTACAAAAACAGCTGTCATACGTATCAACATTGTTAAAAACAAAGTCATCTATTGAAAATATATTGACGTTGCAACAATGTCTTAATACTTGACACAAATTGATACATTTGAATTATGTTCAAGTAGGTAATACATTATATAAGGTGTTGTGTTTGTTCAGTGTTAGCTGTCTTATTATAAAGCGTTTAATAAATATTTCTTGTTATATATATTTAAAGTATGTTTCTATATGTCATTTCTTTTAAATTTATAAATGGTTTAACTTTTTTAAGTCTATTATCAATATTTGCAATATATTTGGAATTTTTCGCATTATACTCAATGCGCATTTTTATTGATCTTGACCATTTATTTTATCTTCTATCAGTTTGTAATGTCTGTTCCATTTTTAATTTTATAAAAGTTTCGTTATTGACATGTTTTTATTTTTATTGTATTTTCCAGTGACTCTACTGTTTTACTGATAAGCTGTTCTTTTGATTGATTTCTATATCTTGTCCTTGGTGGCAATTTAATATTCGCATGTTTGAGGATTGCCCAATTAGTATTTATTTAATGTCCATGCGATGTTAACACACACTTAAACTTCGGTTTATATTGAGGCAAATGAATCAATATTGTTATCATAGTTGTTATTGTATTCACTGTATCAAAACTGATGAATTGGACATTTATTATATACTTTATAGCAAATATTTTCATTACCAAACTGGTTTCAACAATTACTCAATTTGCTTTTAGAAAACAGACATGGAGATCGTGGACGACCAATGGACGCTAAACAGTACTTTGATGAACATATCCTTGGTGACTTCGATCAGCAGCCTGAAAAACTTATCGAGAAACATATGAAATGCCAGCGTACCTTAAGACAATATGCAAGTCTTTATTGATTTGTTTCTGATAATTGGTTTCATTATACAATCGTTTTTTTTCTTGGAATTGACCACGCGATATATATTTGTGTTTCTGCCATTGTCAGACTCTGTCAGCAGCTTTACTATCCGATGCGATAATTCGCAATGAAAATTTACGGATTTGATTTTAATGGAATTGCATATGTTCATGTAATGTGATATTTATGCATGATACATATTACATATCTCTTTGTATACTGTTCAAATAACACCATTTGCACATCGTGAGCAAAAAAAAAATGGCGTCGGAAGACATCAGCACCACAGCCAACACGAATGACAATCGCAACACTTCGTTACAAACAGGAGAGCTCTATTTGGGAGAATACAGCGTGGTCGTTAAATGTTTATCGGTGATGTTCGGTCTGGTTTCACTGACGTCATGCATATTAGCAATAACGGTCTTACACAGAACTCGAAAGGTGCCAAAATCAACAACGTACCTTGTTACGGCTCTTCTCGTATTCGACTGTATGTATGTGACATTCTCAACGGTCCGAAAATTCATAAAGGAGCCATTTCTGAACACCACCATCCACGTTTTGACTATGTCCTCTATAAAACTTGCTTTTACGGCTGTTGGAATGATGTCCATCGAAAGGTGTCTGTTATTCTATAAGCCAATGGATTACATGCGCTTATATTCTAAAAGATTTATAATAAAGGTAACAACAAGTGTTTGGATTTCAGAATCACTCATATTCTTTTGTGTCCGATATGCAATTTGCTATTTGCGCTATAAAACACTATCTGTGTTTTCGAACGCAGTGGAATGTAACAATATTGTCACCTTTTACTGCAGTATAATGACTACGCTAATACTTGCAACGTCTATGGTTAGCTACTGTATATTCGTCATTGTTCGAGAGAAAAACANCATAGTGTTCAAATTAAAACATGCCACAGAAGAACGAAGTATCTAATACATAATTATAAGTAATAAGTATGATATATATGGAACAATATGTGAAAAATATACACACATTAACTGGACTATAAACGTATCTACAACACCGTGTATTCAATCCAGTTCTTCTTCAGGGAGAATGGTTACTATCGTCAATTGAAAACAGCAAACAAACATACACGCCAACGATCATTATGTGCAAATTCGATAAGTTAAATTACAATTTGCCTGTATGCATAATTCAAGACTCTACGTATATACTGTACCTTTTGCTCCCAGTCGGTTAAAGTGGCATGGGTTGTTGTGCCGCCTTCGTTTGTCAGGCCTCTATTCGTCTGTATTCCCGCCTTTTGCGCGTGTCTCTTATAAGAGTATAACACTGCAACGATATAAAACTGTAGATGTAGAAGAGATAAACCTTATATGCATTTTTTAAACCTAACCAGGACTGACATGATTTATTTTTTATAATTATAATGTTGTAAGAGTCATGGGATTCAATAAGTTAATAAACCTTAACGTCTGTCCATTTCGTCACAACATCCTCTACGTCGTTTCAACACATGCCATTTCTGAATGTTAGTGACAGTTTTCCGATTTGTTTTTGCAAATAAATAAATTCTTAACAGTACGCATCCTTATGTACTAGAATAAATATATAACGCAATACGCGGAAAAGTGTAAGAAATGTAATATTAGAATATACCTATTGAAAGTGAGATAATTAATTTCATCCCTTTATTGTTTGGTGTAAAATAGAATAATGGCGCAATAAGATTTAAGGACATACGCAAATAAACATTTCATATCGATACATTTACTTTACGCACTTCTCACAGGCTATCGCCCAGAAATCGTCTTTTTACGGCTGTTCACATCACCAGTCAGCTTTCTAACTATTATACTATTTTATCAGTACTTGCTTGCAGTAAACCACAATTTTTGGAAATGAATGGATGAATAAACATGAATTAATATATTATATATATATACAAACTACAAGAATTATTTTCAATAACATGTTTACAACAATTTAAGTTCTCATATACTTTCATTATCTTAGACGTGTCAGATTTGAAAGGCAATTTTACAAAAACACCTGTCTTACGTATCTACATTATTAAAAACACAAAATCATCTATTGCAAATATATTGACGTTGCAACAATGTATTAATAATTGACATAAATTGATACATTTGAATTATGTATCAGTAGGTAATACATTATATAATATGTTGTCTTTTCATTTTAGCTGTCTTATTATGAAGCGTTTAATACATATTTCTTGTTATGTATATTTAAAGTCTGTTTCTATATGTCCTTTCTTTTTTAACTTAGTAATCGTTTTACTTTTTAAGTCTATTATCAATATTTGCAATATATTTGGAATTTTTCGCATTATACTCAACGTGCATTTTTTTTGATCTTGACCATTTATTTTATCTTCTATCAGTTTGTCATGTCTGTTCAATTTATTAATTTTATAATAGTTTCGTTATTGACATGTTTGTATTTTTATTTTATTTTCCAGTGACTGTACTGTTTCAAAGTTAAGCTGTTATTTTGATTGATTTCTATATCTTGTCCTTGTTGGCAATTTTATATTCGCATGTTTGCGGATTGCCCCATTAGTATTTATGTCATGATATGATGTTAACACGCACTTATACGTCTGTTCATATTCTGGCAAATGAATTAATAGTGTTTTCATAGTTGTTATTGTAGTCACTGTATCAAAACTGATGAATTGGACATTTATTAAATACTTTATACCAAATATGTCCATAACAAAACTGGTTTCAACAATTACTTAACTTGCTGTTAGAAAACAGACATGGATATCGTGGACGACCAATGGACGCTGAACAGTACTTTGATGAACATATCCTTGGTGACGGGTATCAGCAGCCTGAAAAACCTATCGAGAAACGTATGAAATGCCAGCGTACCTTTCAACAATATGCAAGTCTTAATTGATTGTTTCTTATAATTGGTTAAATTATACAATCGTATTTTTAGGAATAGAAGTAACAGGAAACATGTTAACGATTGTTATTATGATGTCCTTTCGATTCAAGGACTTGACCACGCGATATATATTTGTGTTTCTGTCATAGTCGGTCTCTGTCAGCAGCTTTACTATCCGTTGCGACAATTCGCGATGAGAATCTACGGATTTGATTTTAATGGAATTGCATATGTTCACGTAATGTGATATTTATGCGTGATACATATTTAATATCTCTGTGTATACTATTCAAATATCACCATTTGAACATCGTGAGCAAACAAAAAATATGGCGTCGGAAGACAGAAACACCACAGCCAACACGAATGACAATCGCAACACTTTGTTACAAACAGAAGAGCTTTATTTGGAAGAACACAGCGTGGTCGTTAAATGTTTATCGGTGATGTTCGGTCTGGTTTCACTGGCGTCATGCATATTAGCAGTAACGGTCTTACACAAAACTCGAAAGGTGCGAAAATCTACAACGTACCTTGTAACGGCTCTTCTCGTATTCGACTGTATGTATGTGACATTTTCATCGGTCCTAAAATTCATAAAGGAGCCATTTCTGAACACCACCATCCACGTTTTGACTATGTCCTCTGTGCAACTTGCTTTTACGACTGTTGGAATGATGTCCATCAAAAGGTGTATTTTGTTATATAAGCCAATGGATTATATGCGCTTATATTCCAAAAGATTCATAATAAAGGTAACAACAAGTGTTTGGATTTCAGAAACACTCATATTCTTTTGTGTCCGATATGCAATTTGCTATTTGCGCTATAAAACACTATCTTTGTTTTCGAACGCAGTGGAATGTAACAATATTGTCACTTTT
>VMBQ01003697.1:6055-35128 GCA_007657795.1 Dreissena rostriformis
ATAGCAAAAAAAAAAAAAAAAAAAAAAAAAAAAAAATTATTCACATGTATATTTTAAAATTATGTTGCTATCTTTTTGTATCCATACAATTTTGATAACCTTAACATTATCATAATAGGCCATTCAATGCTGATGTTGCAGGTTATCATATTAAAAAAACAAAAACAACTAACAACACCCAGATAACGATGTTATCAGGTTGCCCAAACTAAAGAAAAAATGCAGCAACAGAAGAACAGGCATGTTTTTGTAGCAGATGATTACAGAGGTGTTCTGATGTTATCAGAGCCATGCTGACAGGCTTGTTAGAAATGAGCAGTAAAGTTCTAGCCCTTCATGATTATGATCATTACAATCTGCATGGAGGGTTCATTAATGTTCAAATACATTTGGTGTATGTTTGTTCAATAAAGAATAACAGATAAAGCCTCTTGAAGACGTGAGTCACTTTGATATTTGCTTAAAAACAATTCTCTGCTCATTGAAATCTGTATGTTACTGACTGTTTTGAAATATGTTTTAGCAGTAAGTTTGTTTTTTTTGTATTTGAGGATAAAATCAAATGAAGCATAATAAACCACAACTTCTTGATCTGTTGTTGAAACGGAATTCTGCCCCAAAACATTAGAGCGAGTGAGCTCTGAATAAAAACTTTAAAAAATAAAGATGATCTTGTTTTACCACACTTGACCCTTCATATTGTCAAGATAAGCAATCTGACCAAGTTTCATCAAGACTATGTCTTAAATGTGGCCCTAAAGTGGTAAGATTTTTTCAGATTTGACACATCTGACACAATATCACACTTGGCCTTGATATTGTCAAGATAAACATTCTTACCAAGTTTCATCAAGCTTTAGTAATAAACTTTTGCCCCTCAAGTGGTTAGATTTTTAAAAAAGATTAACTTGGTGATCTAGTTTGTAGATGCAAGTGATCCAGATTCAAAATTGGCCTTAGCAATGTCAAGATAAACATTCATACCAAAGTTCATAAAGATTGAGTCATAAATTAGGCCTCTAGAGTGGTAACAAGGTTTGTATATGATCTGACCTGGTGACCTAGTTTTTTATGCATGTGACCCAGATTAAAATTTGGTCTAGATTTAGTCAAGATAAACACTCTAACCAAGTCGCATATACAATTGAGTCATAAACGAGCTTAAAGTTGATGACAAACGCTGCACACCATGTGAAAATGGACAATGGACACACTGTGATCAAAAGAGCACCTCGTGCTCAGGTGAGATAAAAACAACAACTCTGCTTATTAAAAATTGATTGAGGGGGGAAATTGACCACCACACATCAAATCTTATTATTGTGGCCAATTGTAGCAAAGATAAGATTTTATTTCACGTCAACATTTTATTTCATCCTAACATTTGCAAAACAAAAAAAAAATACAATAATTTCAAGTAAATAAATTGTCAACTTTTTGGCGAATAAAATAAGCAATAAAATAAACTTACATTTCAAAGAAGCAACACAAGTGTGTGGTTAAATCTTCCGATAAGCATATACCAGATTAAGTCAATGCTCTTTTAAACATGAAATGATGACAAAGAGAACTGTACCAAAGCTCCAGTTAATTTGTTTTGTCTTCTGCCAATTTCTCAGAAATGTTCAATACAGGAAGACTTAGTCACAGTCTGCTTTAAGGAAAGCATCTGCAATTGGAGGGGGAGAGAGCATGTTACTTAAGTTGCTATTTTTTATGTTGAATAACAGTCTAATTGTCATAGTCTTAAATCCCCACAGAGGGATAAAGCTGAAACCATTGTGTGTTTTAAAACAATTTAGTCATGTTCTGTAAAAAAGGGGTTAAATGCATGTGCTTAAAGTGTTGTCCCAGATTAGACTGTGCAGTCCGCACAGGCTAATTAGGAACAACAATTTCTGCTTTTATTGTAGTTTTTCTTTAAAGAAAGTCTCTTCTTAGCAAAATTTCAGTTAAGGCTGAAAGTGGTGTCCCTGATTAGCCTGTGTTGACTGCACAGGCTAATCTGGGACAATACTTTAAGAACTTGCATTTAACCCCATTTTCACAGAGCGAGGCTCAATTATATTCATTCTGTCTGAAGCTTACTTATGGCTCTAAAAGGTGCATAAACTTGAATTGCAAAATTGCAATCATATTGTTTTCTTTTTTTTTTCATATTAAATACAATGATTTTTCCACGACACAGAAACTTTTCTGATTCTGTCATTATTACTGCTGCTGGTGCTGCTTCTGCTGAACAACTAATGTTCATAGTAGTGTTTTGAAAATCAATGTGCAGGGTACTAACATTCTCTACCATACCATGCTAATTAGGGATGGCACTTTCAGCCTTAACTGCATCTTTGCTAAGAAGAGACTTTTAAATTATTTAAACGAAAAATATCATAAAAGCGAAAAGTGTTGTCCTTCATTAGCCTGTGCAGACTGCATGGGCTAATCTTGGACGACACTTGATGCACATGCATTAAACCCCCTTTTCACAGAGCTAGGCTCCAATGATTGCAGGTGACAGTCCTATGGGTATTAAAGCATGTTTTTCCAATGATTGCAGGTGACAGTCCTATGGGTATTAAAGCATGTTTTTCAAATGATTGCAGGTGACAGTCCTATGGGTATTAAAGCATGTTTTTCAAATGATTGCAGGTGACAGTCCTATGGGTATTAAAGCATGTTTTTCAAATGATTGCAGGTGACAGTCCTATGGGTATTAAAGCATGTTTTTCAAATGATTGCAGGTGACAGTCCTATGGGTATTAAAGCATGTTTTTCAAATGATTGCAGGTGACAGTCCTATGGGTATTAAAGCATGTTTTTCAAATGATTGCAGGTGACAGTCCTATGGGTATTAAAGCATGTTTTTCAAATGATTGCAGGTGACAGTCCTATGGGTATTAAAGCATGTTTTTCAAATGATTGCAGGTGACAGTCCTATGGGTATTAAAGCATGTTTTTCAAATGATTGCAGGTGACAGTCCTATGGGTATTAAAGCATGTTTTTCAAATGATTGCAGGTGACAGTCCTATGGGTATTAAAGCATGTTTTTCAAATGATTGCAGGTGACAGTCCTATGGGTATTAAAGCATGTTTTTCAAATGATTGCAGGTGACAGTCCTATGGGTATTAAAGCATGTTTTTCAAATGATTGCAGGTGACAGTCCTATGGGTATTAAAGCATGTTTTTCAAATGATTGCAGGTGACAGTCCTATGGGTATTAAAGCATGTTTTTCAAATGATTGCAGGTGACAGTCCTATGGGTATTAAAGCATGTTTTTCAAATGATTGCAGGTGACAGTCCTATGGGTATTAAAGCATGTTTTTCAAATGATTGCAGGTGACAGTCCTATGGGTATTAAAGCATGTTTTTCAAATGATTGCAGGTGACAGTCCTATGGGTATTAAAGCATGTTTTTCAAATGATTGCAGGTGACAGTCCTATGGGTATTAAAGCATGTTTTTCAAATGATTGCAGGTGACAGTCCTATGGGTATTAAAGCATGTTTTTCAAATGATTGCAGGTGACAGTCCTATGGGTATTAAAGCATGTTTTTCAAATGATTGCAGGTGACAGTCCTATGGGTATTAAAGCATGTTTTTCAAATGATTGCAGGTGACAGTCCTATGGGTATTAAAGCATGTTTTTCAAATGATTGCAGGTGACAGTCCTATGGGTATTAAAGCATGTTTTTCAAATGATTGCAGGTGACAGTCCTATGGGTATTAAAGCATGTTTTTCAAATGATTGCAGGTGACAGTCCTATGGGTATTAAAGCATGTTTTTCAAATGATTGCAGGTGACAGTCCTATGGGTATTAAAGCATGTTTTTCAAATGATTGCAGGTGACAGTCCTATGGGTATTAAAGCATGTTTTTCAAATGATTGCAGGTGACAGTCCTATGGGTATTAAAGCATGTTTTTCAAATGATTGCAGGTGACAGTCCTATGGGTATTAAAGCATGTTTTTCAAATGATTGCAGGTGACAGTCCTATGGGTATTAAAGCATGTTTTTCAAATGATTGCAGGTGACAGTCCTATGGGTATTAAAGCATGTTTTTCAAATGATTGCAGGTGACAGTCCTATGGGTATTAAAGCATGTTTTTCAAATGATTGCAGGTGACAGTCCTATGGGTATTAAAGCATGTTTTTCAAATGATTGCAGGTGACAGTCCTATGGGTATTAAAGCATGTTTTTCAAATGATTGCAGGTGACAGTCCTATGGGTATTAAAGCATGTTTTTCAAATGATTGCAGGTGACAGTCCTATGGGTATTAAAGCATGTTTTTCAAATGATTGCAGGTGACAGTCCTATGGGTATTAAAGCATGTTTTTCAAATGATTGCAGGTGACAGTCCTATGGGTATTAAAGCATGTTTTTCAAATGATTGCAGGTGACAGTCCTATGGGTATTAAAGCATGTTTTTCAAATGATTGCAGGTGACAGTCCTATGGGTATTAAAGCATGTTTTTCAAATGATTGCAGGTGACAGTCCTATGGGTATTAAAGCATGTTTTTCAAATGATTGCAGGTGACAGTCCTATGGGTATTAAAGCATGTTTTTCAAATGATTGCAGGTGACAGTCCTATGGGTATTAAAGCATGTTTTTCAAATGATTGCAGGTGACAGTCCTATGGGTATTAAAGCATGTTTTTCAAATGATTGCAGGTGACAGTCCTATGGGTATTAAAGCATGTTTTTCAAATGATTGCAGGTGACAGTCCTATGGGTATTAAAGCATGTTTTTCAAATGATTGCAGGTGACAGTCCTATGGGTATTAAAGCATGTTTTTCAAATGATTGCAGGTGACAGTCCTATGGGTATTAAAGCATGTTTTTCAAATGATTGCAGGTGACAGTCCTATGGGTATTAAAGCATGTTTTTCAAATGATTGCAGGTGACAGTCCTATGGGTATTAAAGCATGTTTTTCAAATGATTGCAGGTGACAGTCCTATGGGTATTAAAGCATGTTTTTCAAATGATTGCAGGTGACAGTCCTATGGGTATTAAAGCATGTTTTTCAAATGATTGCAGGTGACAGTCCTATGGGTATTAAAGCATGTTTTTCAAATGATTGCAGGTGACAGTCCTATGGGTATTAAAGCATGTTTTTCAAATGATTGCAGGTGACAGTCCTATGGGTATTAAAGCATGTTTTTCAAATGATTGCAGGTGACAGTCCTATGGGTATTAAAGCATGTTTTTCAAATGATTGCAGGTGACAGTCCTATGGGTATTAAAGCATGTTTTTCAAATGATTGCAGGTGACAGTCCTATGGGTATTAAAGCATGTTTTTCAAATGATTGCAGGTGACAGTCCTATGGGTATTAAAGCATGTTTTTCAAATGATTGCAGGTGACAGTCCTATGGGTATTAAAGCATGTTTTTCAAATGATTGCAGGTGACAGTCCTATGGGTATTAAAGCATGTTTTTCAAATGATTGCAGGTGACAGTCCTATGGGTATTAAAGCATGTTTTTCAAATGATTGCAGGTGACAGTCCTATGGGTATTAAAGCATGTTTTTCAAATGATTGCAGGTGACAGTCCTATGGGTATTAAAGCATGTTTTTCAAATGATTGCAGGTGACAGTCCTATGGGTATTAAAGCATGTTTTTCAAATGATTGCAGGTGACAGTCCTATGGGTATTAAAGCATGTTTTTCAAATGATTGCAGGTGACAGTCCTATGGGTATTAAAGCATGTTTTTCAAATGATTGCAGGTGACAGTCCTATGGGTATTAAAGCATGTTTTTCAAATGATTGCAGGTGACAGTCCTATGGGTATTAAAGCATGTTTTTCAAATGATTGCAGGTGACAGTCCTATGGGTATTAAAGCATGTTTTTCNAAATGTTCATGAACTGTTCATGAACAGCAAAACCCTGAAGAACTTTTCAAGAATTTTGTTGTTCATGAATAGTTCAAGAACACTTCATGCCACTAGGGTTCATGAATAGTTCATGAACACTTCATGCCATTAGGGTTCAAGAATAGTTCATGAACACTTCATGCCATAATTGTTCAAGAATAGTTCATGAACACTTCATGCCATTAAGTTTCAAGAATATTTCATGAACACTTCATGCCATTAGTGTTCATGAACAGTTCATGAACTAAAATTTCAAGAACATTTCACAGACGTGGCTCATTTCCTGTTCACTGACTATTCATGAATTATTCATGAACTTGGTTCATGAACGATTCATGAATATTTCACGAATTATTCATGAACTGCAGAACAACATTTCGCAGGGGCGGTTCTAGTACAGCATAGAATTCAAAAATATTGCCAGGAACAATGAAAATATAATTTATATTTTATTTCTTTAATGCACTAATTATTAAATATTTATATTATTGCAACTGATTTTGAAAGTCTAATGAAAGTCCTCAGTTCACTGAGGTGAGATTATAAACAACAACAAATGGACAAATTTGTTTACATACATAATTTCAGGTTGATATTTCAAAACAAACAATATCCTACCTTTTATTAGCCCAGGGCCACTTAGGTCGAGTATCAACCATTCCACACAACAACATGTTTGTTGAATTCCTTCCTTAATTTAACTTAAAAGCATCATTGCAGTAAATAATGTTAATACTCCAAAATGCTGAGCTGCAATATCAATAACCTGTTATGCGAGCACCATCAAATAGTTTTAAAATAATTTCACCACAATGTTTATAAATAACTTAATCATTGCCTATTGCAACATATTTTTATTATTGACTGAAATGCAAATTTAAATAAAAAGATTTTTTTTACATTAAATTTTGTACCAAGCAATTAAATTATTTCAAATATTGCTCAATTCACTTTTTCATTTTATATAAATTGCAACATCCTCACTTTCATTTACTCACAACCTATATTATTAACTGCCTTTGATACAATTTCAACAGATAATTATTTATAATCCCTATTATTCACTGTAAACTTGCAGTTTTTAATGCAATATTATCATATTTCTTTAGTATTATTCACAATAAACCCATAGGTCCATTTGCTGCAACACAATCTAGACCTATTGTATTTCAATGGTTCCAAGTACATTCACCACAACACTTGCTTTAAGACCTATGGCACTTGGTTCCACTCATAACACTAAAAAGCCCCTGCAAAGTTTTGAAGCCCTCCATTTCATATCTTGACAACATTCCAGTTCTAATCCAGGCACTCCATTACACTCGTACTCAACTGGTTTTGCCAATTACGTTAATGATGGATTTTCAATGTTGTATAAATTCTTTTAAGATATTTACCAATTACCTTTATGATAAAAGTTCAATTAGACAGACACTCAAAGTTTTGAAAGTTTAAGCATTCCTTCCTCTGCATTTCATTTTTATTCCCACACTTATTGTCTACCTATATTCTTACCAATAACTACTGCAAAACAAGGCTTCAGCACATAAATCAGTTTTTAATGTTCATGTATTAGTCTTATAAAAGTATACATTGTGAAATCATTTGACAGTTTATAAAGAGAATCACAAATTATTACAAGAATCAACTAACAGATTTTTTAAATTTAATAAAAATCTGATATAAATGGGTAGAATATATCTTAGTGCCCTAATGCAATCTAATGCATCAATTTCAGAATCAAAACTACACCATAACATAATGACCCATTTGAAATACCAGCAAAATTCAGCATGTTGTTGACTTAAATACGCTTGGAATAATTATAAAGGATAATATACAACATTTATCACAACTTCCATTTTCACACTGAATCCTTCCTCAAGAGAATTGTTCACGCCCAAAAACCATTTGAATGTATTTTCTCTCATGCTACTAGACACATCAGCACACCCAAAGCTCCCAAAAACCTTTAAGAACAGAAGTCTGACCAATCACTCAACTCAACATCATAAGAACACCAAAAGTGTGCTTCAGTCAGCCAATGAATCAGCACAACATCATCACAGCTACTTTTCTATGTATATTTAAAAGGCACAAAAACCACCGATCATTACATAAAAAAACAGCAGCTTACAAACATCTGGATATGCAGTGAAAATTTTTTTTTAATGAAGGTATGGGTTAATGACTTATACAGACTACATCTACACACCGGTCAATGACAGTACTTGGGTTTGGAAGCCTAAGTCAGAACTATTTTAAAGTGAGACTGTACGATTTTGTCGAATATTTATGAATTTATATAAAATGTGTAAAAACTTATTATACATATATTTCAATATAAATTAAAATAAAAGTTAAAAAGAACATGTGTCGAAAAATGCGAAATAAGCCAGATATTTAAATCTGAAATCAAATCTGAAATTGCTGTACAGCTGAATTCTTCAGCATATATATCATGCATGTACAATGTGAATCTAAATTTAGTTTTAGTGCAGATTCGTTCATACGACACAATTAAGACACAATTTTGTTTCCTTACAAATACGAGTAAAAGTGTCGGCATCGGCTTTAACCAGCGCTAACTTGTCTTTGCTGCATTTAAAGAAATTCTTCTTCAATGTATAATTTTTCTTGCATATTTTGTGTTATTGTAACATATTTTTATCAATATATTACAATTTAACACATATAAAAATATGACAAAATCGTACAGTCTCACTTTAAAATATCATCACCTATATAGAGTTACTCAGAATGAAAATAAAGTATTTATTTGATTGAAAGCTGTTCCACATGTTCAATATGTGTGCTTCAAAATACTTTATGTTATTCATTGAATATTAACATGAGCCTTGCTCTGTGAAAATGGGGTTTAATGCATGTGCGAAAAGTGTCATCCCAGATTAGTCTGTGCAATCAGCACAGGCTAATCCGGGACGACACTTTCCGCCTAAACTGGATTTTTGCTAAGAAGAGACTTTCTGTAAACGAAAAATATCATAAAAGCGGAAAGTGTCATCCCTGATCAGTCTGTGCGAACTACACTTAACTTAGCGCACATGCATTAAACCCTGTTTTCCTGAAGCAACTTGTGGAAGGAAACTGAAACTTAGACACATTCAAGTATCCGTAAACAATGTCCCATTTTAAGATGCTATTTTGACCTTAATTCAAGTACAAGAATAATTTAAACAAGTTGTTTTTAAAATGCATTACTTTAACTTATTGATTTAAAACCTCTTGATCCAGAGTCCGGTCAGGATAAACACTGCTTCCTATAAATATGTTTACACTAGATCTTTTTGATTATGGCTTCCTACATGTATATGTAAATACCAAATCTGTATAGAACTTTCTATATGTATATACATCGATAATACCAATGTTTTGTGAAAACAATGAAATGCCTGCTAAATATTGCAATTGATGATCTAAATGACCTTCCACCAAGAATCAATATATCCAATCTAATAAGCTAAGATTACACATAAGGAAAGGTTACATTGAAATTGGACCAAGATAAAACACATACCCAAACAACATAAGATTAATGTGTATAAAATAATGTTGACCTTCACCTTTGAACCAGACCCCTAATATGCAAGTTAAGAAGGTTATTCACACCATCAACAACATGTAATCTGCATCATTTTGTCTCTTTTAAACTATGTCTGTTTTTGCTCAAGTTATGGAACATAAAGAACATTATAATGCTGAATGTGTAATATAAAACTATAGGCACCGAACTCCAAGAAGCTGTGAAACAACAGGCCTTATTGGTAAAAGCCCTCAGACAGTCAATTAACTTCTGATCAGAATGGTAAATGGTTGGAAAATTTTGATTAATGCTAATGAAAAGTGCCAAGACTCCATGCACCCACCAATTGGCTTTTAATTGCCAACATTGCCAAACAATGTCTGGACAATAATAATACCCTCTTCCAGTGCGGCATAAGAGTTACTTGAACTTTTCATGCTATCGAGCATTCACCAAATAAAATACCTAAACAACACATTGAAAGTCTATCTGATAATCAAAGCGCTGAAGGCACTGAATTTGTTCGCTATTGCATAATCTTAGAAGCAACTCAGTTTTCAAACTTATGTTATAGCTCTTTATATCGCAAGTTTGAAATTAACACAGCCGGGGCATTCAAATTTTAAAGAGTGTGTCTTAAAGCACAGGTCAAGATGTGTGTGAATGTTTATCCTCATATTTATGTTATAGAGATAACTTAGACAAAATAACAACAATATGTCTTTTTTTCACAATTGGTCGCTGCACTGACAACCATCTTCAGAATTGTGGTTGCCTTGCTAAAGAATAACAAGCCTTTAATCATGTACATGTTGTGATATGTGTATCTAATACTCTATCTATTTTCTTTAAATTATTGAGAAACAATTTTGCCCACATGACAGACTTTTAATGCAGCATTAAGCCCCGTTTTCCCTGAAAGCAGCCAATATGTTCAGATTTCAATGATAAACTTACCAATGTCATGGCACAAGCTGTTATAAACACTAGACTCGCCAATATGTCTCACAAGCTCTTAAACCTATTCTTTACATAATTACAGGCTGTCGTCTGCTGAACTGTCATTGGTTACAGGCCCTACCGTAGCTAGGGCATTCTGATTTCCAAAATTGCGTCTGTATTATTTGTGAGCGAATAAAAAATCATTCAAATCAACAAAACTATCAAAGTGGTAATCAATGAACTTTGTCTCATTTTACTGTAAATGAATATAATGTTATTATCATAGTTTTATGATTACAACACTAACATTACGGCAATATATATAATGTCTAACAATTAAAAAGTGTCAGGTCAGAACGGCCCTGGTCTCTATTGGACCAGTTGTTAATGGCCAAGTAATTATAAATGGCCCAATTAAAACTGCACAAAAACAGCCAGCTAACAATAACTTACATTCAACATTTTTTTTCTTTTTCAAAATACAACATAACCCACAAGTTGTGTCAAATTATCAAATACTTAATAAATTCTAAAGCCCAAGTCTCACTATTGCTGGTAGAGCCCCGGTCTATCCCGGTTTGCTAACACTGGTCGACCGGCGTGAACCGGGATGATTCGTCAATTTGTTTTAACCCGGTCACACTATTTCCTGGTGCCGCCCCGGTTGAAGCCGGTCAACAACCCGGTGGAGTCCTGGTCAACCCCGGACTAGCTACGGTACTGTCTATTCCGGTGAAGCCCCGGCAGAACCCTGGTTATGTCCAGGTGGAGCCGCAGTGATACCCGGCAGCATCCCAGTAGAGCCCCAGTCTACCGTAACTCCGCCGGCACTCACGGAGGCTATACCGGCATCAGACCCCGGCAGAGCTACTGCAACGCCCCGGTTTAATCGCTGTCATCACCGGTAATGCCCAGGCGGAGCCCCGGTGAATGCCCGTGGCGTCCCGGCAGAGCGCCGGTTTACCGATGTACTGTAGCTATACTGGGACTATGCCGGCATTCACCGGGGCTCCACCTGGGCACCACCGGCGACAACTAGGGCGTTGCCGTAGCTCTGCCGGGGTCTGTATGGGCCCTGTTGGAGCTACGGTGTCCCAGTTGTTCCCGGTGGCGTCCCGGTTGTTCCCAGTGCCGCGCCGGTCGTTGCAAGTCCTTCCCGGTGACTCCCGGTAAATCCCGCAGGTATTAAACATTTTAATACTTACCCAATATAGCCCCGATTGTCCCGGGTCGTCCCCGGTTCATCCTGGTCGTCCCCGGTGGAGCCCCGGTTCAACGCGGTACAGCTCCACCGGCATCATAGTGAGACTGGGCCTTAAGGGACGTTTATATGTAAATTCTAAAGTTACCATAATTTAAAAAGAGATCTGCTTTGGCGTATCACTCACAATAAGCATCAAAAATTAAAAAACACAATATCCACCATCAATCCTTGAAATTAAAATTTGGGTCCTAGACGACTGGGCTGGTCAGCATCCAGGCCTTTTAAGTGCATGGCTCTCATTGTTTTGGGCAGTTTTGACCTGCATTCAATTTAACAATGGCATGTTTTGGTGGTACACCATTTGAACATTTAGCTAGTTACAAAAAATCACCATGGTGAAATTAACTGCCCAGTCATAATGGCTGGTTCCAGCTTAAACCCCACTCTGGAAGCTTTCTCAAAGATTTTTCCTAAATCTCCCAAGTGCTGGTACTTAGTAGTCCAGAAAACTGACTCTTTTTAGTCTTTGAATAAGCCTTAAATATTTGACGTAATCACGCTGTTATGAACAAGTTTAAACTAAACTAATTCGCTATTAGCTTCAAATGTATGCGCATATACATTCTCTGCTAAACCAAGACATTGAAACTCTCTAATGTCGCATGTCAGTACAAACCTGACTCACTGGCATTAGAAACTATTGACGTTCCACTTTATAAAAATCCTCAACTTAAATTTCCTGGAAGTTTCAAGTCAGAATTGAAAGTCAATTGTTCTTGTGGTCAAGTGTTCTAAAACGATAACATTTCCTTCAAATAAAGCAAGAACTCAAAGTGCACTATTTTATTTACTACTTCCATCAAAACCTAACTCTTTTATTCCACTTATACATGTGTACAAATGGCTCCCAGGATACCGGCAGTCAGACTTTGGTGTTTTACATGTAAAATACAAGACCCTGTGACCATGACCTTTGACCTTCTGATCACAAAACTGACAACCATCTTATTGTAATCCCATGTAATCATCAAACAAATTTGCATGATCCAGGTCAAAGCATTGTGTTACTAAGATATCATACTGAAGTTAATTTGTCTATATTTCATGCAACAAGTCCCAGTGAACTTGACTTTTGACTTTTTACCTCAAAATCGACAGACCTCAAAGCTTCCTTTCCTCCAAAGTAACCATACCAATTTGCATGATCTCATGTCAAAAGATTATGTAGATAACATGAGGAAACAAAATGGTCTAAATTTCAAAGTTACCTTGACCTTTGACCTTACCACCTTAAAGTGGATAGATGTCTTCAGTGAACAACAAAATAAATAAATAACATAAGAGACCAAAAAAAACAATAAAAAAGAACTAGATTTGTATTTACAGACTTTAATAAAATGGTGTTGAAAATTATATGACACATTTTAAATATTTTACTTACAATTGAAATATATATATGATTCCTGTGACTAAACCACTCTTCTATTGTAAAGCATGTGTAGCAAGTAACACCTGACAATAAAACTTTTTAACATAAAAAAATTCTTAGCAATTCAGTCCAAACATTTCAATAGCTGAATATAACATGTGAAATCAAGTGTTAACAGCTTGAAATGCCTCATGCCTAATTGTTTGACATCGAATCCATATTTGAGATGCAAAACCATGTAAACCACACTTCTCTCCATTCAATTTAATATGGTTCTGCAGTAAAATAAATATAGTTTCCTGTTTTCAATGACAGCTGTTGTAAGCAATTAAGTGGCCTTTAATAAGGTCAATTATTTATCAATACCATTTTATTACTCAAATCACTTAAATAGCGTTTTATATCGATGTGAGATTGTACAATCATATAAAATATATTTGAGCCTCGCTCTTGGAAAACCGGGTTAAATGCATGTGCCTAAAGTGTTGTCCCAGATTAGCCTAGCTGTGCAGTCCGCACAGGCTAATCAGAGACGACACTTTCCGCTTTCACTGGATTTTTGTTTAGAAGAGACTTCCTATCAGCTGTTAATTTCATAATTTTGGAAAGTGTTGTCCCTGATGTGGGATGACACTCAACTCTTATGAATTAAGCCCCATTTTCCCAGATTGAGACTCATTATCATGTGTGGTGGGGACTGAAATTACCATTCATAATACAGTTGAAACCTTTATTTAATTTTTATTGCATGCTCCTGTACGTTAATGTTTGAAATGAGCCAGATTGGCTTGATTGTGAAAAGATTTTGTGACCTGTGAAATCATGGACTCTGTATCCAGAGCATGAAATAATATTACTATTTCTAAACATCTTTGAGGTGCTTACGTTTTTAAAGTCTAATGAGAATTTGAAATTGTATCATAATTTTACAGAAATGGATTGATATTTTTAACGACTTTGGAAAATTACACATTTTTTATTATATTATATGTTATCATGATAGCAATTTATTATTTATCACAAATGTTCCAAAGGTTATATATAACTGTTTCAATTGCTTGTAATGCTTGTCATTTTGTTACATATTCCATCATATTCACTGATTTAACTTTAAATCAACCCCAAACAGGAGATGTGTTCGTCAGAAACACAATGCCCCCTACTGCGCCGCTTTGAAAAAAATAATAAAAAAATACCTTTGACCTTGAAGGATGACCTTGACCTTTTACCAATAAAAATGTTAAGCTCCGTGAGATACACATGCATTTAACATTTTTTTTTTTTTTTTTTTCCCTTNTTTTTTTTTTTTTTTTTTTGACCTTTGACCTTGAAGGATGACCTTGACCTTGACCTTTTACCACTCAAAATGTGCAGCTTCATTACATACACATGCATGCCAAATATTAAGTTGCTACATGTATCTTCAATATTGCAAAAGTTATGACCAATGTTAAAGTTTTCGGATGGACACACAGACTGACAGACGGACGGACAGACAGACGGACTGACAGTTCAACTGCTATATGCCACCCTACCGGAGGCATACAAATAAATAAAGAAACAGTCTTTTTTTGTTATGGCAACATTAGTGGAAACAAATGATTTTAATAGGCCTTAAAACTGACAAATTACGTCATTTGTTTCTTAAAATATTCACCGGCCATTATGACACAAGTAAAATTATAGACACCCATGTTCATGTCATTTGTTTCACAATGATGTATTAATTTTACAGACTTTAATTATTTCCAAATATTCACTATAAAGTTTACATGAAAATGCTGGTTGCATAGCAAAATTGCATGCCTGTGCAACATTATACACCACATGTCTGAAATTATATGAAATTGAATCTAAATAATCTTGATAACAATTTCCACGGGGATTTTGGTAGCCCTGAATGTTTCAAGAGGAGCTTGTCAAGCATTTCATGTACAGACTTATATTTTATTTGGAATATCATATGTCAAACAGGAAGCATGTATATTTTTTTAATGAAACATTAACCATATCCATATACATTATGAAACTGAGTGATGCAGAAATTCAATGCAAGCAGCTGCATAACATCATATCAACATCCATGTTGCAAAATTGCTCTCTAAAAAGTGTAAATGTAAAATTTAACAAATTTCTGTTCTTTATACGTTTGTAGAAAATGAGGCAATTTTTAACAAAATACGTGAAAAGATATTAATTATTTAGAGTGAAACTGTTGCATGTGTAATTGCTAAACTTTGCAATATCAAAACAATATATCAGCTGAATAAATACATTTTCTAATAGGTGAATGATGTTAACAATTTATATCGCTATCAACACTTATCAATAGACACTTACCCTAGTTCAGGCAAATAGTTCAAATATAATCCTTCAGTACTATCAATTTAATAAGGATTTTGAAATACCTAAGTAGCAAGAAAAGGATT
This sequence comes from Dreissena rostriformis, assembly GCA_007657795.1. Classification (NCBI taxonomy): domain Eukaryota; kingdom Metazoa; phylum Mollusca; class Bivalvia; order Myida; family Dreissenidae; genus Dreissena; species Dreissena rostriformis. The sequence continues at coordinate 21,480 of VMBQ01003697.1, forward strand.
TTGAAATACCTAAGTAGCAAGAAACTTTACATACAACTTCATCTTAAACCAAACATGCAATGCCCCAATTTCAATTTTCTACTACAAAGTAACAAAGCATCAGGAAAATTTTGAATAAAGATCAAAGATGACATTGATATACGTGCTACATAAAAACTACCCTAGCTAATTCAACTTTATTTGACAGGGGAATACCCTGGCCTTGAAGTTGTATTAAATCAACTCTTACAGGGTAAGATCCTGTTTACAAAAAAAAACGCTCAAATCAAATAATGTACAAACATTATTATGAAGGGCAATATTTATGAGCACGCACAAATCTGTACTTTCTGAAAAACAGTAGTGGCACATAATTATGAACTATGAAACAAACATCGTAAAATCATAATGACAATTAAAAGCCAATATAGAAATGTGCAATACCTTAAAAATTGCAGTACTGTTAAAACTAATAAAATGTACCAAAGACTTAAGAGAAGCTTGTTTAACTGACCTTATTTTAACCCATTTATGCCTAGTGGACTCTCCCATCTGTCTAAATTGGATCAATGTATTTCCAAAATAATGGGATGTCTAGTATATTTATTTGCAGTGCTCCAGCTAGGATTTCAAAAAGGCAGGGGGGCTTTTTTGTCAAAAGGGCACTTTGGACGCGCAGTATTTTGTCAAAGGGCACTTTCGAGCGCGCTGGCGTTTCTGGAATTCTTCCTCTTACATGTTAATTTATATGTTTTAATAATTGTAAGAATATATTATTCCCATTATAATAAAACAATTCAAATAAAATGTCTACAATGAGGAATAAATTAATTACAATGTATTTTAAAAAGAGATTTATTAATAATCATATGTAATAAAAACAACATTTTTTTTATTTTTTTTTAAGGGCAGGGGGGGCCCTAGGAAGGGCAGGGCGGGTGTTCGGGAGGGCAGGGCGGAGGTTCAGGAGGGCAGGGCGGGGCGCCCTTCAATTTAGGCCTAGCTGGAGAACTGTTATTTGTATATTTAGAATATTTCTTACAGAAATTCCTTTAAGCAAACAGCGCAGACCCTGATGAGACGCCGCATCATGCGGCGTCTCATCAGGGTCTACGCTGTTTGCCAAGGCCTTTTTTCTAGACGCTAGGCATAAATGAGTTAATGATGTCAAACTATACAAAAATTCACAGAAAAGTAACCATTAATGACCACCCACTGAAACATTGATTGAGTCACCTGAAACCAAACATTACAATTCTTGTACTAAAAGCAGGACGAATCTAAGGTTTATTAGTAATTTGAGAAAGATCACGGTGTATGTAATTGCAACATGTAATTTATAATTTGTACTTTCACTTTCATATTCTGTACTTTTGATGTTTGAAGTACTGTTAAAGTAATCTCTAAATACTTAAAGTTGTCTCTAAATATGTTGAAGTTATCTCAAAATAATATATCGTAAAATTATCTCTAAACAAGATGTGTTTGTGAAACACTATGTCCCCTTTTGAGCGATTTTGACCCATATATTTGACCTTTGACCTTGAAGGAGGACCTTGCAATCGTGGCAGCATGGTATCTACCTAGCAATCAGGAGGTCCTGGGTTCAATCCCCACTCTGGGAGCTTTCTCATTGTCTTCTTTTAAGACCATTTTCAGTTAAACAGACTGAATAGTTTCTGTTAAGACAAAGACTTTTGATGCGTTGTCAAGCTAAAATGAACAGGTTTAACCCATTTATGCCTAGCGTCTAGAAAAAAGGCCTTGGCAAACAGCGTAGACCCAGATGAGACGCCGTATAATGCGGCGTCTCATCAGGGTCTGCGCTGTTTGCTTAAAGGAATTTCTGTAAGAAATATTCTAAATATAGAAATAAATATACTAGACATCCCTAATTTTGGAAATAAATTGATCCAATTTAGAAGGATGGGAGAGTCCACTAGGCATAAATGGGTTTAGCTATTACCCCTTACTGTGGCAGCAGAACACAACTCAAACAGATGATTTTGACACGACACAGCAATTGTAAGTGTTAAGTTAATACAAGTATCAGTGCTGCAGTGTGTCAAGAGAATTGCGTGTCCATCATGATGACTGATGCAAAGTTATCTCATGATCAACTCAAATGCAGATCACCATATGCTTAGGTTTCATGAAAAAAACAAGGTATGTATTTGTGAAACACTATGTCCCCTTTTAAGCGATTTTGACCCATATATTTGACCTTTGACCTTCAAGGATGACCTTGACCTTTTACCACTCAAAATGTGCAGCTCCATGAGATACACTTGCATGCCAAATATCAAGTTGCTATCTTCAATATTGCAAAAGTTATGGCCAATGTTAAAGTTTGTGCAAACAAACCAACAAACAGACAAACAAACCAACAAACAGACAGGACAAAAACAATATGTCCCCCAGTATAGACTGGGGGACTTAAAAATGTCCCCCAGTATAGACTGGGGGACATAAAAATACATTTTTTTTTCTAACCCACATGTGGTAGAGCAGCTCTAATGATTATTTCAGAAGGTTTGAATAGTGGCTGTTTAAAATGACACTTTATCAGCAATTCAATCCCTCTTAACTTGTCAAGTTACAAAATGGGGAATTCCCAATTGTGTTTTTTTTCCTTTACATGTGTAACATATCCATAGACAGAACAACCCACGTATGTTTACTGTACTTTTTTTTACCTGTAGTATCTTTTGTCCCAGCATTATATCTTAGCCCAAGATGACAGTTGGTAGAGTACGTGCTGCAGTTCACTTGTTTGGGCATTGGACATAAACAAATTTAACTTATTTCTTCATCTGTTATCACCTACCCCTGAATAAACTAGGGAAGATGTCCTTTATTGGCATAAGTATGTACACTTTGTACTGGTACAACCTTAGAAGAACGATTATAAAGGTCAGCTATTAGCTTGCCCTAAGGAAACGTAAGTTTTAACCTATTTAATTTAGCTCGATTGCATCGAAAGCCTTAGGTTTATTTGAAACGCTCTCGCTTCCGTTTCCTGGGACTAGAACCAGTACTTGGTGTCAATGGGAGAGATCTAAAGAACGCTCCCACAGTGGGGATCGAACCCATGACCTCCTGATGGGCGGACACCATATCCACTACGCCATGGCGACCTTGAAGAAACGTAGATTACCTGACCACAGAAATAGGGCTGAAATACTATCAATATGATATAAAATCTAAATTAACAAGCAAGGTCTGCATGAAAGCTACCAAGATGCAAAATTTGAAGACAATACCCACAACAATTATATAGTAATTGAGGGGAAATACTTTTTCTATTTTGAATAAAAGTGACCTTGTACAAACTGGACCCAAATGGAATCCCCAAGCTGTAAAAACATGTACATTACCTTCAAATATAATTTCAATAATACTCAAATAATTGAGCATAAACCGTTTTTTCTGTTTATTTTAGAAATGCCAAAATGAACTCCCAAAGCCCATTTAAGATATTGATTGTTAACCACCTGTTTGACAATGATAAAGGCCCACCTACCCGTCTGCCCACCCACTCATCTATCAGCCTGCCCACTTCACTTCCAAATCTATTTACGAGGATTTTAAACTTTCTGGAATCCCTGGTTAAAAACTCAAATATAATGTGTTATACATTTTAATATTTAGCATACATAATAATGGGAGATTAAAGTGGTTCATGTCTTATTTATCTCGCTTTGCAGATCTGCATCATGATGAACACCAAGGCAGTCCAAATTCTACACTTAAGTCCCAACTTTATGAAATTCTCAGATTGTTATAGCAGTTTCTCGTCAGGATATTACATAATATTGTTATTTATTTTTTATCTTATGTCATATAATTAAAACCATAATGGATTTCAACATTCACACGTGCAAAAAGCATGTTATTGAAAATGAAAAATTGAAACATAAAACCATAATGGATTTCAACACTCATGTGTGCACAAAGCATGTTATTGAAAATGAAATGCACAAATTTGAAAATACTTCTTCCCATAGATATTGGTGATAAATGTATTGCAAAGGGAACAAGATAAAAACATGCTGACATTGTACACCTAAATATTATAGTAAAAATTGAGCTATCTGAAATAATCATACAAGTTAATAAACATTTTGCGTTTATGGAAATGCTTTCAAATATCAATTTCACTGAGTTTGTTTCCTGGGTAGAACCAGTTCTTTGTGTCTCAGGAGCAGTCTCAGCTTGAGAACCCTGCCAGCATGAGGAACAAACTCTGGACCTTCTGACACCATTACCACTACGCCACTATGCTGTAACACATACTTATAATCCATCCGACTAAACCGATACACTGCTGTGTGACTTTAATATTGGAAGATGCAGGACAAAATACATATGAAGAATGTTTTACGAAAATAATAGTATTTCTAATATCCTCATTGTTGGTATACAAAAGAACAATTATGATAGCAAACAATAGTCAATCTTTTTGAAAACCTCTTTACCAAGGACCACATTATGACATTGTCATTACATACATGTAGCAAGTTCATGTTTTACTGCAGCTAAACAATCCACAAAATCATGCTCAAACACACACTGTAACCACTATTCTGTTACTCCACATATGTATTTTATTAAAACCACAATCAAGTGGATCAGATGATTTGTACATTGATCGATTGTTTGTATACATAAATTCTGTATTATCAATAAATACATATCCTTGCTGCTTAAAGTATTTAAGTATTTAAGAGGCACCAGGAAACGCTGAATACAAGTTCAATCAAATGTTGATACTTTACATAAACAGCAGACATAGACCAATGACCTAGTGTACACTTTTACAAACTTTATAACAAACAAAAATACACAGTATATTTGGAAACTTATTCTACGCTTGATTTTTCTTAATATAATTATTATAACAAGCGGAGATAAACAAAAATATTCACTGATTTTGCTTTTCCAATCTATAATTTTTACTGATATTGTTTGTTTTAATAATATGAAATATCATATTATAATCATATACGATAACATAAATATAATAAAAAAATACTATAAATAAACAAAATTAATGTATGACTTCTCTGTGTCCGATGACATCATGAGGTTATGTGAGATAATTCCTTCCCATCAACTTAAGTTTCACAACAACATAGAAATTAACTTAATTTCTGATTCAAATTAGTGAAAGAGTCAGTCACACTGTTACAGCCCGACACAATTTTGAGCCAATTTGATATTATATTAAATATTTGGTTGTGCCTTATCAAGAAATCCCCTTCATATGACAGAAGTCAAGTACACATGACATGTTTCAAATACCGCTAATTAAAAAACATGCTGATTTTTTTTTTACCAAAAAATGAACACCTGAATCAAAACATCTGTTTTATTACTTTAAAGTATTACCCCTATATATAAATATAACCTACTCGTCCAAAACAACATTTCTGAGGCTTTCAATGTCTAAATATTACCTGTGAAAGAGTTGGTAAAAACAGAACAGCAAAATGAACTTTTTCATATGGCATCAAAAAGTAAGGTTTCCCAAAGGACAATCATGAATGTGCGGTAGCTTTGGAATCTCTTTAAATAGCCAGGACCTGAGTTTTGAAGTTCACAAATTTTGTTATGAATATATGTACTAACCATACTGAATTGCAATAATTTTCAATCGTAAGATGTATGTATATATTTATATCTTGTGTAGGCTTATTGCACAAAATGGTGTTATAAAGATTATAAGTTTAAATCCTCCTTCTATAATATATACCGCAAATATCAAGAGAAAACATTTACATTATGAACAATGCTGTTTAAGCTTGATCAGTGTAATAGCCAAATCATAAGTATTTAGAATAGTAAAATACCTGTTTGTTTCTGCAGGGTATTAATATGGATGACATTTTAATAATATAGATTTTATTTTTTTTATTTCTACTTAGATCTGGATTTCTTTTCAAAGGTGATGTCATTGTTTATAATATCAATTTATTCATGTGCATGATTTTTATGTAAATTAACAGCTACTTTCTAAACTTTGTCATGTTAGATAATGTACACGTGAATCGATCAATAATAACTTCATTTTCTGATAAGCTGTATTTAAAAGTATATCACAGCTGAAGATGCATTAGAAGGCACACTGTGCAACATGTACACTTAGTTGATAATGTATTGAATTATCAGCAGAACTCATTATGCTATAAAGGAAGAGAATTTGCAGAAATGAGATGAAACAAGTGTGCATTAGTCAGTCCTCAAGAAGTGGTAAGTGATTTTGCTATTTAGGTATTAAATAACCGCACAAGTATTTCAATTGATACTTGGCTTGCATTAATAAAAAACGCTGCATTTTGTATACACAGCACACATATATTCTACAGCTGTTCAAATCAGCTGATACAGTACGTTTGTTGGTTGCCGGGTATCCAATTTTGGTCATTTACTGGTAATTTCAGTAGTGTTTGCCACATGTCTAGGAATTTCAAAATGCAAACATGACTCACTGGCATTAACATGGACTGGTCAACTTTGTACATGAATGGGCCAAACATTGGAAAATAAACAATCAATTTTCATTTTTTATATTTTATATATGTAATTTCAAGCAGTCATACATACTTCATTAAGAAGGCAAAAATAAATCGAATGAATGTAAAATATCTTTGTCTTTCTTTTTCTAAAAGTGCCGCTTAGCGGAACCCGTAAGTGGCACAGTCCCTTTAAGTTATTGACTAAATCATTTTGTAACCTGCAGTGTGGGAATTGGGCTTGTCAATATTAAAGCAAATAATATTTTGCACTTCTGTAGATTACTTGTCATAAAGATACAGGAACTATTATAAAATATTAAAGGGTGGCAAAACAGCAGATAAGAGCCTTGATAACAGAACAGTTATGTCCATTTTAAGCTTTTTTCATCCTAGATTCCAGCATTGTGATCAATTACAGTGTAACCAATATTATAAGTGCAACAGTTATTTTCGTGGGCGGCTAAACCATTAAATCAAATGTTAAACAAACACTTGCATATGAAATCTTATATAAAACATTATAAAATATATATGAATTAAGATCCAACAAATATGCCAGATTTTATGAATCCATTAAATTTAATGTCATAACAATTAAATGAATTCCACAAAACGTTTATACAGTTTGAGGACTATCAGAAGGTGCCCAAATATGACAGGAAAATGATAATTGACAAAGGGAATTAATTCTGTAAAATGTGCAGATAGTTATGTGTCATGAGCATTCCACTCCAGCTAATATATATTCATGTTTGATGTTCAAAGTTTAAATCTGAAGTAAACTGAGGCAGCTGTCAGGGTCAAAAACTGACCACAAGTGGTAACACTTCAATATTTGAACAAACAGAAGTGGCCTCTAGAAGTTTTTAAAATCCCTCTCAAAATAATAATATAATTTCAAACATCCACCTGAACTCATACTGAATGCCGGAAGGATTTATTGTCAGTTCAATGTACTCTTAAACAGACCAAAGAACATTGAAATAAGTGTAGGAGTTTGAAACTTATGTACATATGTATCTGCCAATTATTCCTATATCTGATACATTAAATTCACTCTTAAACCAAGCATTACTTATCCAGTCAAGTACATATCACTCTTAAACCAGGCAGTACTTAGTGAGTCAAGAAATTACAAGATTTATGATTCAAACGGCAAAAGAAGAAATCAGCCTTCACTTCATCTAATGGCTGGTAAGCCCTCTCGTTGAGACTCACACCTGTTCCACCCTGTTACACTCAGCCATAGTGGAGCCCAGTGTGCACATCCTGTCAATCAGGAGCCAATTAGGTTGTAGAGCCAATTAGCTTGTAGAGCTTTGCTTCTAGCAATGAAAGAAATCAGAACATGAAACATATCTCAGTGCCTATAAGTGCCTATAAGACTGGTCTGCTTCCATGATATGCAAATCTTTATTTATTTTTATTTTTTTTAAATGAGCCTTGCTCTGGGAAAATGGTGCTTATTGCACTCGGGTTATATGTTGCCACATATTAGCTTTTGCAGTCCACACACACTAATCAGGGATGAAACTTGCCGCTTTTATGGAGTATTTGGTTAAAAGGAACTCTCTTCTAAACAAAAATCCAGACTAGGGGGAAAGTGTTGTCCCACCTGCATTAAGCCCCATTTTCCCAGAGCGAGGCTCAAATATTTCTTAGAAATTTCGGTACTGACTCCTAAGAAATTTGTGTATAGTTGTGAACAACACACATGTTGTACGTCCCATATAAAGGTTTTAAATAGGCAGGAGCCAACAAGCCCTCTGCCTCTAAAATTTGAGGGTTAATTGCCTCTAGATGTTCTAATGAAACTCGTTTGTCCCCGATAAAAAGTACTGAATTAAATGAGAAAGTTACAAATCAAGTTTGGGGTAAGTATATATTTACAATTTGTATGAGGACATGCTTATTTAGGATAGCAGATTATATCTGAATAAAATAATTAAGTTTACAAAGACATTTGTAAAATATTTTATAAATAAATCATTAAAAATCTAATCATAAAATACACATGTAACAACACTGGCAGTAGTTTCAGACAGGAAAGGCAACTGTTGCAAGGACTTTGTTTTAAAATTTTACAAGAGTTACTTCCATTTTCTGAAGTCTAGTAAAGACTTCTTAAGACATCTCAAAAGCAAGTGATAACCGTTATTTCAACTTTATTCAAATCTGATTTACATAAACAAACTGGTACAGGTTAAGACGATTGATAAATGCTTATGATTACAGAACGATTTTATAAACACAAAATTGTGTAAGAAATGCTTTATCCTTTATTGTCAACAAAATTGAAACTGACAGTTCTAAGTACTTCGAAGTCACTATCCTTCAAAGTTTAGTAATACTATTCTACATGCAAATTATGAATATAAATTAGGATTTTCGGGGACAAAAAGGTTAAGCACGCCAATTATCGCAAGATGCAAAATTTGCATACTGATTACAGCCAACTAGAGCCTGTAACAGTGACAAATACCTCACACAACTTATTTAATGTCACACAATCATGATAATGAGAAGCTCGCCAATCATATCATCAAGCAAAATTTGCATACTGATTACCACAAGATAAAAACAGAATGTTCAATATTTAGACACTTAACTTAGCGATTAATTAATTGTCATTCATACGATGACACTAATTGGCCATCATCAATGATAAAAGGTTCAAAGAAATGTTGAGTGTATGATAACAAGTGTGCAGGAATGTCCTGCGTGGTGTGTAAACATGTTTGTCCTACTCGTTCAAATTGTTAACCCTTCAACGCTATTGTCAATCACTTATTCTTCATAATTGAATATCCACTGCTTTACAACAACAACAACATTTATTAGCTCTTAAGGATACAATTGCTGCGTAGCCAAATGCAAATTACACAAGTGTAAAGACATGGATTATAAGAATTATGAAAATAATATGGTAATGGTAGAATTTAAGAAGTTTACAAAGATTTTACTGATTCATAAAAAAACGCTGTGTCACTTTAACATTGATAATGACTGTTGTAGTTTACAACTACCACACATTTCGAATTTTGTTACACAGCTGATGTAGACAATCTTAAAGTTTTGATCCCTGAACTACCCAAAGACCAATTTATTAATTATGTGACCATTCTTTTCAATAAGTGACATGTACTATTTTATACTTAAGTCTTTATAACAATGAGTCAGTATTCTGTGTGTCATAATGTGTTCATACAATGTTACATTGTGTGATTAAAATTCCCTGTTTCATGACTTATAGTCGTGAGCAGATTCCCCCAAGAAATAATTTCTGTTGGTCTAAAATGGTCAATTTCACAGTTTTGAGCTGGATAAAAAACAACTTCTCTTTAAAAGGAACTTTAACAAAGGAAATTGTAGTACAACGAAAACTTTAGGAATACAAAGCCGGACAATAATTTGTACCTACAGACAGAGGGACAGAAAGACCTCAATGACGAATGCGGTACATCCATATCTACTCCTGTAAATTCATCGATGAATTTATGAATGTGAAATAATTATCCGCAAACAAAATATTCTGACCTGTTTACTGGTTTTCAATGGAATTCAAATGCAGTGACAGTCGCCAGCATTATGTCAATCATCGTCACAGCTTCTGAAAATATAAATCAGGATTCACAGATTATACGAGCCGCGCTTTGGGAAAACAGAGCGTAATGCATATGCATAAATTATTGTCCCGGATATGCCTTAGATCTGCAGTCCGCACAGCAGGGGTCGACAAATATTTTTTCAGCAACTTGCCCTGCAGGGCGAGTAGCTAAGAATTTTCACTTGCCCTGCTGAAATATGTACTTGCCCTTTAATTTATTGAAAAAATGCAATAAATCAGTAACTTAAATGTTTTATTGTGAATTTCTTTTGGTTATCATTATAATAGAACTGTTAAATCATAAACTGCAATAAAGTTAATAAACTGTTTTAACACACTTTTAAATTGTTTCTCTTTATTATATTGTCCTCATGGTCACAATAATTATGATAACACTTTAGGAGCATTGGAGAGTCCCAAAGGCATTCGGTTAAACTCAAACAAGCCTCTGTGTGTACAAAAGGCAGTTTACTCTTTGTCATTTTCGTCCATTACAACTTGCCAACAGCCACTCTTTAAATCTAAAGATGTGAAGAATTAAGACAAATTTGTTAGCAGTATTACAAGACCGTATCCGTACTGTATAGGATACATTCACGGAACATACCGGTATCGGCACAAAACATCAGGACTCATTTTAGCAAAGTGTGCAATAATCAACATCCAGTTCATTTTTAATCGCCGATTAAACGTTGTTTTGTTTGGTAAAGATGAGTAAAAACTTGAAATTTTAATCTTTTTGGTCAGAAATGACTCTCCCTGCAGGACAAGCGCTGCCGGAATATTTACTCGTCCGGAGCCGATTTCAACTCGTAATTACGAGCGGGCGAGAGGATTTGTCGAACCCTGCACAGTAAGACACTACACTTTCCGCCTAGACTGGATTTTTGTTAAGAGGAAACTTACTTCACCGGAAAAATTCCATAAAAGGGGAAAGTGTCGTCCCTGATTAGCATGTACTGACTACACAGTTTAATCTGGCATAATACTTAAGGCACTTGCCTTAATTTAGTCCAATTTTCCAAGAGACAAATTTCACCACTTAGCCTTGAAAAGTGTTTAATGTTTTAGAAATTCTAATATTTAATTAAGCCAATAAGATGCTGTATTTTTTTGGGGGAAACTTAAAGAATACAAACTTTAAAATAATACTTAAAAAGAAAAAAATGAAAATGTCATAAAACTGTACGTATTGGCTGTATTAATGCACCTAGTACAAAATAAAGGCAAGTGATAACAACAGTGTTATTTTATCCATGGTGGCTTGATGATGGGAAAAAATCGGGACTTTAACCCTTTGCATGCTGGGAAATTTGTCATCTGCTTAAATGTCGTCTGCTGAATTTCTAAAATAAGCATTTTCTTCGATTTTTTTTTCAAAGAATACTATCAGAATAGCAAACAGTTTGGATCCTGATGAGACGCCACGTTCTGTGGCGTCTCATCTGGATCCAAACTGTTTGCAAAGGCCTTCAAAATTCGGTTCCAGCACTGAAAGAACTGAATTGCACCCAACTGATTACGATAAAATCTTCCACAATGATCAATCAAGGGCATCCAATATATCAGCCAAAATTGTGACTGTGAGACCTGGATTTTAGCTATTGCTTATATTTATCTGATTTTAAAACAGTAATAATGATTTTGACACCATCAAAAGAACATAATATTTCTTGACACAGCCATTAAATGCTGGGTCACACAAAATGTGGTTTCTCACCACCAAGTGTTGACATTTTAGGAAACATCGATAAACATTGGTTTATCCCATTATCAGACATGTATTAACAGTATAACACCCCATGGAATAAACTAGCCTCTAACCCACCTTGTTGAATAAACCTGTTGCATGCTATTTTTAGATCATTTGTGTTTTTTTCCAAAAATTGGAGAATCTGCGTTTGTCAACTGCAGAAGAACTAAATCGTCTAAAAATGCGATATTTGAACATACTTAATGTAAAAATGGAAGAAATAATAGGATAAATAGAATATTATGTGAGTTTTGGATAAAGATAAAGTTTATCAGGCTCGGCTCGCACCATGTCTACCATGGTTCTTAGCCTCGCATGATAAACTTGATCTTTATCCAACACTCATATAATATTCTCTATTTATATGTTTAGCGTAACATCATGGCTTACTGTGCAATTTTGGTCTGGCTTAACCATGACCACACTTTTAACACAAGCATCATAGCACGTTTTACAATGATCTGCCTTAAATGTAGACTTAAATCATATATAAACAATACGTCCTTTTGTTTTGAATTCTGTCAAACAATGACCACCACAAACATGAACATTTTAGCTATATGCTTAAAAGGTCATGAATAAAATGTTGTTTGTTTTCACTTCCTTGGTCTATGCTAATTAGCTATAGGGAGGTCAGTATGCAGTTACAATATTTAACATTTCTTCGGGCTTGTCACTTTAGACAATATGATGTTCTTTCTTGGCATACTGTTTTTCTGCTGTCTAAATGTTAATGGGTTGTAATAACAACCCATTAACATTTAGACAGCAGAAAAACAATATGCCACAACAAGCATCAGACTGTAGTGTTAATGGTGGTTTACCAGATTTTCATTGACAACAAACTTATTTAAAATAACTGTTTGCTTAAACAACTTCACAAAAGCATCCATTAAAATGAAATATGATACTTATGATTACATTTTAATGATAATGTTATACAATTTAAATAAAACAAGCAAATTCATTGAATTGATATCCCCCACCAAAATAGAGCTTTGTCACCCACATGCTGCATTGACACAGAATATATACAAAGGGCCATAACTCCTTTATTAACAGATGGTTTACAATGCCATTTGGCGTGCATCATCCTCTTATCCATATAATATATATACTCATACCAAGTTTCAATGAAATCCGCCAATAAAGCACTTCCAAGATATGGCTCCGGACACAAAAGTGCCGGACGGATGGAAGGATTATCACGGACAGAAGGATGGACGGAAGGACGGACAACGCCAAAACAATATCCCTCCGCCTTTGGCGGGGGATAATAAACATATTTTGACTTGGAATTTATGGTAAATAGACAACATTGGGGAAACAAATAAAGTTTAGACCTCAATAGTTCAAATCACATAACTCACCAATACGGCTATTTATAAATGTTAATGTTTAACAACATTCCAGCTTCATTTTCTAATTGAAATTGGTAATCGGTAACAATTATGTATATGATTGTTTTTGATAGACAAATATTATTGTCAACATACAAATCAATGTTCCAATTAAATCTACATACAAATCAATGTTCCAAATATATCTACATACAAATCAATGTTCCAATTAAATCCAAAAACAAATCGATGTTCCAATTAAATCTACATACAAATCAATGTTCCATTAAAATCTACATACAAATCAATGTTCCTTTAAAATCTACATCCAAATCAATGTTCCATTAAAATCTACATCCAAATCAATGTTCCATTAAAATCTACATCCAAATCAATGTTCCATTAAAATCTACATCCAAATCAATGTTCCATTAAAATCTACATCCAAATCA
>VMBQ01003697.1:41748-76178 GCA_007657795.1 Dreissena rostriformis
TCATAGGAAGGCTCAATTTTTAACTTACAAAGCTGTATTAAAATCTTACTTTGTACTTTGAAAGAAAATTTTGATAGAAAAGTGTGTTTGCGATTTGAATATTGTAGGAAGAAACGATCAAACCAAGAGCAAAGAAAAGGAAGAAAACTAACCCAGTGGAAGATGACAGTGAATAAACAGCTACTTTTTAAACAGCAAAAGAAAATGTGTGGAAAAGTTATATTTTAGGTCGTTGAGTGCTTCGTTTGACAAACAAAGTTTTCATGAAAACTACCTGTACTAAGAATATAAATAGATTTTTACACATGTGTATAAATGAATTTCTTCTTTAACTAAATTTTCTTTGGTACACTTCGGATAACATTTACATGAAAATAAGTTTGACATAATTTGGTTAAATTGTTTTAGCTGTCAGTATATTTGAAACATGTAAGGTTAGAATTATGTTGTTTGTTGAGCATCATCAAAATTGTGATAGGCGTTATGTTGATATCTTCAGTGGCTAGTCCTGGTTTGTTGTTTTGCATCAATTTTGTGGCATCAACAATGTACATACCCGTATGTTTGAAGCATATATTTTTCATTCGCGTTATGAAAGAAATTTTTCTGCTGAAAATTAAAAAAAATAAATCAAAGGTTTTTAGAAATGTTAAAGAAGAACTGTTGGGTATTATGTTAAGTGTGCATTAAATTATATGTAACACTTCTCTGTACATAAAACTTTTGACATGTATATGCCATGTATTAACCCTTTGAGCGCTGGAACCGGATTTTGAAGGCCTTTGCAAACAGTTTGGATCCAGATGAGACGCCACAGAATGTGGCGTCTCATCAGGATCCAAACTGTTTGCTATTCTGATAGTGGTCTTAAAAAAAAAATCAAAGAAAATGCTAATTTTAGAAATTTAGCAGACGACATTTTAGCAGACGACAAATTTCCCAGCATGCAAAGGGTTAAAGGTTCATATGGATTGTTGATGCATGGATAGTTCTTACTTTCTCAAAAATGAATGTACTTGTTGCTTGAGGACATTTATATACATTTGCATTTTTTTGGATAAGAGGAATAAACATGTATACATGTATACATGTATAAAGATTTGTAAATTTTGACATTTGTTTATGTTTTGTAAATACTAATTTGTTAGTGGGAAAATGAAGATACCTGAAATAAGTATGTGAACAAATAAAATTCCACCCTCAAAACTGTTCCAGCAAGTTGAAAGGTCCCACTTGAAAAAGTTAGAGACAGGACAGAAATCTGAAACTAAAGGCATTATTATAGTGTTTATCTTGCCTTTACAGATGTTTTTATGTTCAAATTTCTGTCTTGGCTTTTGCATTTATAGGATTTTATAGCACTCTTTTGATTTGGAGAAAACAAAAATGGGATTAACACCAGACATTTGGTATAAATAGAGATGTTAATACCCATGTCGCAAAAATTGTGCACATTTTTTGTGTACAAGTTGAGCTACTTAAGATGACACCAATAATTGTACGTCAACTGGTCAACTGAATGAGCGGTACTTGCATTATATGTGTTGTGTTCTGAGAAAACTGGGCAAAATGCGTGTGCCTAAAGTGTCATCACAGATTAGCCTGTGCAGTCCGCACAGGCTAATCAGGGACGACATTTTCCGCTTTTTACGGAATTTTTCGTTAAAAGGATGACTCTTCTTAGCGAAAATCCAGTTTAGGCGGAAAGTGTCGTCCCGGATTAGCCTGTGCTAATCTAATCTGGGATGACACTTTACGCACAAGCATTTTAACCAGTTTTCTCAGAACACGCCACATATGTGTGTGTGCGCTATGATTTGTGAATGAGATGAGGTTATCACTCGGTTGCAGGGAGCTTGGTTTATTGGTCCGCGGCTGGTAACCTGTTAACCCTTTGAGCGCTGGAACCGGATTTTGAAGGCCTTTGCAAACAGTTTGGATCCAGATGAGACGCCACAGAACGTGGCGTCTCATCAGGATCCAAACTGTTTGCTATTCTGATAGTATTTTTTGAAAAAAAATCGAAGAAAATGCTAATTTTAGAAATTTAGCAGACAACATTTTAGCAGACGACAAATTTCCCAGCATGCAAAGGGTTAATGCTGCAAGTCACCAAAGGTATCTTGTCAGTGACACAAATATTGACAGCCTACATGTGTGAATCATGTGACTTCATGTATGTGCAATTTACAAATTACAGGCACATCAAGAAGTTATTATGGTTAACGTTTTAAAATTGCAAATAAATAATAATTTATTATGATTTAGTAATATGCACTTATAAAAGACCCGAAATGAAGACCTGTCATGGACAGCCGCAACATTGTTACACAGGCATACAGCTCATCTCAGTTCTGAGTTATTAAGCATTCTGTTCTTTGCGATCACATGGCAACGTCTGTTTATACAACATAGCCCTGGGTCGTTCAGCAAGAGTAGCCACTGGTATGGCGCGAAAAATACAAAAACGGTTTTGTCATTGAAGATATTAAATTGTCGAGAAGACAAACGTGCAGACAGGATGGGTTGATTCCTGTGTACTTACACAACGTTACTTTGAGACGAAAAAGAAGGTCTAGAAACATTTATGTGAATACAGGTATATGTTGAAATCTGGTCAGTTACATTTGTGCTGTTTTCAACAAATCAAAAAGGTTAAATGAAATTGCTTCATGGCCACCAAAGGAGCATTTCTGTGAAATTATTTAGAGCTAAAATCATCCGTTCATTACAAGAAGAATTTCTGAAAGATTATTTTGGAATCCAATAGTCATGTTGAAAAAGAAAAAAAATCCAAAAAGGTTCGGGTTAGTTCCATATTCAGGTTCGAGTTAGCCATATAAGGAAGATACCAAGCGGTCTTGTTTTTTTGTTTTTTTCGAGAATCAAACTTATTTTGAGGAAGTTTGAGGTAGAGCGTCACATGAGGATTATTTCTGTGAAAACTAACTTAAAATACAGAAATCGGTTTGAGAAAATCCACGTATGTAACTAATTTTTTAAAAGCTTTTGGCAAACACTTTTTTATGCCCCCCTTCGAAGAAGAGGGGTTATATTGTTTTGCACATGTAGGTCCGTGTCCACCAGATGGTTTCCGGATGATAACTCAAGAACGCTTAGGCCTAGGATCATGAAACTTCATAGGTACATTGATCATGACTGGCAGATGACACCTATTGATTTTGAGGACACTAGGTCAAAGGCAAAGGTCACAGTGACTAAAAATAGTAAAATGGTTTCCAGATGATAACTCAAGAACGCTTACGCCTAGGATCATGAAACTTCATAGGTACATTGATCATGACTCGCAGATGACCCCTATTGATTTTCAGGTCACTAGGTCAAAGGTCAAGGTCACAGTGACTTGAAATAGAAAAATGGTTTCCGGATGATAACTCAAGAACCCTTACGCCTAGGTTCATGAAACTTCATAGGTACATTGATCATGACTGGCAAATGACCCCTATTGATATTCAGGTCACTAGGTCAAAGGTNGCCGTAGAAATGCTGAGCCACGGCGATGTTTCTGAACGTGTTCAACATGATCGCCGCGACATTGTGTTCGTGCTGATGACAAATCGCCCCCTACCCCCCCCCCCCCCCCCCCCCCNTACTTTTTTCCCCTATTTCAACCAAAAATCCCCCCCCCCCCCCCCCCCCCCCTAAAGCCGTGCTTCGGCGTTAACCGTTGTCATCCAAGTGTGGCCATCACCTGAGAGGTACGAACCTGGCTATTGCGCGCAATACGTTAATAATGATGAATTTATGCAAATAATGTTTAAAATACAAAATGTATATCCAAAACTGAGAAATCTAGAGCTGTAGAGCGGACACTATAAGTAGATTCCCATTGCACCTTTTAGTGTCAACTGTGTTACCTGCTATATAACTACCGGTTTTGGTGGATCGTTGGTGTGACCTTAGTATTACCATGGAAGTACATACACAATGCGTGTCGCATGATTTGAAATATACGATTAATGTATATGCTTGTCTTGTCATGACCTTTGACCCTGAACAATTGGCATTGACCCTCCACCCAGGAGTATTGGTATTGCACATGCCGTATCCTTTTAAAGGTCATTAAGTGAATAAGTTCAACATAATATTATTCTTCTCCAAGTCATTAAAAGTTACAGACCGAAAATTAGAGTTAACGACCTTGGACCTTGAATTGTGACATCGATCATTTACTGAGGAGCATGGATAAATTATGGACACACTTTATATGGTATGTGGAATAATGATACGAAGTTATATTAAAATCTTCCAATGCATGTATAAATACGAGCGGAAACGAAAGTTCATAACCTTTGAATATTAGTTGTTAATTTTTCATTGCACTGAGGAGCACATTCGATTTGAACGCAACACATTGTATTGTCGTGGCGAATAATAATCTGAAGAAATATGAAAAACCCTCCGTATAAAAGTTACTGAGCGGACACAGAATGGTATATGTACGCGAGACATCGACTAGTCACTAGGAATAAAGCCCGAAGTTATGTTGCACTCCATTAAGAAATGTCAAAGTTACTTAAGGGGCTCTCACATAAACAATATCACGAAAAAAACGAACTCCACTTTGCTTCCATAGGCGTAATCTTAAACACTGCCTTGCCCTGGTAAGCTCCACACTTGAATACAGCTCCATCGTCCTTCTGTAACGTGGTTGAGTCATGCTAAGCCTTTCTATCTCCAGTCCGTCAGTCCAAACGTAGAGTTACCGCAAAAACTTTCCCAGATGATAAGACCGAAAATATAGCGGAAATAAAATCATTAATTCACTCAAAGTGTTTCGTACCAATGCAATGCAAAACTTTCCCTATGGCACTATTAGAGTGGAAAAACCTTAATGATAGTTGTTGTGCTCGCTCAAACAGTTGACAGCTTCAGGTCAACTGTCCTACACTGGGATTAACCACCCTCTCCCCCTAACCTTCAGATCCAGAGCGGAGAGGAACTCTCGACACATACAAATGTTTATTTTACGATCATGGGCGGGAAGCATCATCTCAAGAGGGTAGATATTTTATGTCTAAGTTATTTCGTAATATTTAGTGATACAAATTGATAGATTAACAACAGACAAAATAAGAGAAACATTTTTGACCTCCGATCCCTGTGACCTTGACCTGTGAGATACATGTATTAATCTGACTCTTGCAAGCGAGGATATAGTCTCATGACTCACCCAAGTTATTCCTAAATACATATATTTAGATGCATTAATATTGCGTCTGTTTGGGGCTGATCACTTGTATGGCATATTTGAGTAAATATGGTAGTCAGTGTACGCTGTGTACTTAGTTAGTTATGGTTGGTCGACGATCATATCGTTCTAAGCTTTGATTGGCTGGTGTTGATATGGTGGAAATTAGCCCATTAACAAGATGAACAAAGAAGTTTGCAAATACTTTTAACAGTTACTAAAACGTGTAGTTCAGAGGTTTTTGTCAACTGCTGGCATTGATGGATGATGTGGCGTGAGTGTTTAATGCATGTCAATTATAATTTCGGGTTGATTCAGGTCTAAGCAAAGATCTAAATGCTAAATAAACGCCTGTTTTGAGGAGGTGATAACAGACAAGTTACAGTTACACACAAACAAATTTCCGATAGTTTCCTGCATACGTGAAGTAGCAAGACTTACAAAGGAGTTCTTAAATTCCTGTGAAAGAGGGTGATGTACTGTTTGGGAGTAAAAATTAGGATATTTCGAGTGTTTGTGATGGCGACACACACGCGGGTGTGACATTGTTATCACAAGGTAGATCTAAAAGCCAGTTGACCCTTCTACCGGATGTTATGATTACGAGTGTCATGTACATGTCTATGCAACATTACTTTGTCCATAATGCTCTCCTCCTTTTAGGCTCAAATGATTTATCAAAATCAATAAACTTTACTTCAAAAGCTGCTCGCTGTAATAATATGTTCATAAAATTAGTTTTCAAAGAAACGAATGTGTTGAATTTTTTTAATTATTTGCTTGTCCAAGGACAATTTGAGTTCAAAATTCTTCTTGTCTGCGAGCAAATGTTAATGTCCAAATTGTCTCTGGTAGTTGTTAGTTTTGACTTATTTCACATTTGATACAAAACATAGAAAGACATTTCTAAGGTTAGTTTCAAATCATCATGTAACCTGACAAGATGCAATGTTGAAGACCAAGTTTAAAGAACATGGGACAGTCATAATGTTGGTTGGATCGTTTGATATGTCTAATGTATCTCAAAGACATTGACAGTCGTATCCTAATATAGTCATTGTAAATATAAATCAACTTAAGTGTGCAGTGCTTCCCACAGGTTTTTTGTCAGGCGCCTCAGGGCTGATAGGGGTGTCCCCTCCCGATGTTGATTTAAAAAAAAAATACGATGTCTATTGACTTTTTGAAGTGGGTTATAACTCTAAGAAAAACAGCATCAGCAGAAGTTATTTGGTGCGCTAAGGACTTCAATCCAGTTATGACATCATTTCAACTACTCTGCAGAACTGCTTTGATGCAATTTCCAATGTTATCTTATAGTGAATAGGCTGTGAACTATTTTTTATACTTTTAAATTGATTTCCTATTATGGAACATTAAAAAAAAAGATCCAGTTTGGTCAGGATTTGGGCGCATTGGGTGTACATCACATAAAACGCTTATGTTATAGTTGCTATTGGGAACCAGTGAAAAATTGTTTTTTACAACAAATTTACATAAGGTACAAAAAGAAATGACCTTAATCTTTGGTGTGATGTGTTATCAATAAAATAACATCAAATATTTGATCAATTTGCGAATATTCACACGTTTTTAAACAGTAAAAAGTTACAAATTTCTAGGGATTAGTTTAGTTCTGATCACAGTCTATTTAGCAAACAACAACTTGACAAGTCCAATTTCAAATGGAACTAGAAAAAGTTTGACATCAGATTGGTTTTTGTTTGAGAGAAAATGCATAACATTAACAAACCTTCAAACTTTTAACCAATGGTAAACAATTTCCATGTTCTGTGCCCTACAAAGTTTGTAGCAGCATAATTTTCACGCGCTTCTGATAAGGACAAAGGAATTTATATGATATACATGAGCAAGTTTTATTGCAATCACATAGAACTAAGAACTCATTTAAATATTTTGATTTTGCAGTAAGGGCCGGATATAAGTACGAAATGAGTTGGTTTCCACCATTGATATTGATAAGCAGAAATAGCAGTATATTTAGCGCTTGTCAAATGCCAGTCAACTGTATTGCTTATGTCTATTTCCAGTTAGGTGAGATATCTAAGATATATTTATTATGTCTGATATGGGTAATTTTGTAGTGAATGACATTCAGTTATCAGTCACTGAGTGCTGTATATGGTTGTCGGTACTCAGATGACTGATGAGTGCCTTTGGGTCATTTCATTGCGCTTATTATGTTTAGAATCAATATTCTCCCTTTTATCAAAATCGAGCAGTATCTTTGTAAATCCTGTGACAGAAGTTAGTGTGTCTTTGAGATCACTGTTGACATGAGCAGTCAAGGTTATGGAATAATAATATTTCAACATTATTGTTCAATTTTTTTTTCTTCAGTTCTTTAAATAAATTATTAATAGAGGATTAAGAAGTTTCCTTAGAAAATCTAGGGCCCACCCAAATGTTGGGGGCGACCGGGCATGAGGCCATGGGACTCGTTCTTATTTATATCAGGGGTCTTACAAATGGGCGAAGGGGGCGATTTTTTCGCCCAGGGAACATTAACTTTGCACATTAATTTCATGAAGGCGAAGTGACATCTCCTTTTAATGATTTACTTTGGGCCAGAAATTGACCATTAAAATCAATTTTATGTGTAGAATTGCTGGACACAAGAGGATTCCAAGCCAAAAGTTGCCCCATTTACAGGTCGTGCAAAGTTGAACATTGAAATGAACAGTCTTGAGCTATTAGAATTCTTGAAATTGTTTATAGATGATGCCTGGATTAATTGCCTTGTGCTAGGCCTGCTGACTATCAATACTATGCTTCAGCAAAGTTAAATGGCCCATTAAAACAATACTCAAGATTGATCAAATGGGAAGAGGTAACCTAGCATTGGCAATAAATATGAGGCTATTTTACAGGTCAGATTTGAAATCTCTGATGTAAAATGAGATTTTAAATGAATTTTTAATTGAAAACATATATTTGTAACAAAATATAAATTTTATTTAATGTTTAATGTCACTTCTTCCTCAAATTTGAACCTAGGCTGAGCCCTGATCTATCTTTTGAAGCAAAATATACGTAAAACTAAGATCCATGATGCAAATGTACCATTTCTTCCAAAGATGTTACCACTTCTCCCTTTTTTGACTTTTGAGAGAAGTGACTTCTCCCTAAATGTTGAGCCTAGCTAGACCCCTGTATATCCTTGCATTGTATGTGTGTTAAACACTTGTTGCAGGTTGAGATGCTGTTTACTGGATAACAAACATTGTGCAACACCATGCAGGACTCAGCAACTGAAACTGCAGATATTGCAGTAGCAACTGAGACAGACTTACTAGGACCATGTGAACCAGGAACCAGTGTGACTTTGGAGGGAATAGTATGGCGGGAGTCAGACAATGGTATGTGCATTGGTTTTACACAAGTATTAGAACAAAATCTGATATACAGGGTTTCCCCTGGCTCAAAATTTTCTGTAGACAAATTTACCCTGCTAAAACTTACAAGTTGGGTAAGGGGTCACGCATGTTTAACAAAGTAAAAAACATCTCTTATTTAAGATATAATTTTTTATTTCACATTGTGAATCAGCCAATTGCGTAAGAATTAAATACGGAGGACTCCTCATTCAGAAAAAATTAAACCATCCCCTTATCGCCAAGACGCCAACGCAATAAAATCACAGCTCGGGCGATACAAATAATTTTTTATTGATCATCAGATTTGCGATGAAAAAATCCCAAAAAGACTTTTTGAAAATAAACTAACAAATAATCAATTTACCCATGTCAGAGGTAAATGCTTACAGTAACACTGCTTTAAGTTACTTCAGTACATATTTTCTATCCTTGTTGATCTCCCTTAGATCTTAGAGAAAGCATTTAGTTCTGCTCATGGTTTTTAAATAGCGTAATATTTCTGAAAAATCAAACTTAAATTGCTGCAAGGCTTATTATAAAATTAGCAAATAGGTCGACTTTTTGTTATTGATAGCTTCGAAATTACGAAATATTAATAAATGATTTATCAATATTATATATTATTTAGATTGATGCAGTAATTACAGGCTTTATATATACCCATAAATACCAGCTGCAGACAAATAAACCTTGTTTTGTTTTGGTTTTCTCATTGTTTAATCAGCACAAAATATTTAAATATTTTAATGAAACTCAGCGTGTGTTAAATTACTAAAAAGCCAGGGCCTCAATCAAGTTAAACAGATTCATCTTTATTACCGGTAGCTCAATTGGTGAAATATGAACTGGAAGTATGTTGCATTTAGTCTTATTTGAGGCAGGCTACCTATAAATTAAATCGTGCTCGTCTTTTCTCGCATGTACTTAAATAAAACTCACAATTCTTACAATAACAGCTGAAAATGAAAAATGTCGGAATAGATTTTTGGATATTGCCTTCATTGAACACATAAATAAGAAACTCATTTCTAAATTGTATGGGTTTTTCCTAGTTTTTGTTGTTGCAGTTTTTTATTCAAGTGTAAAAATCAAGTTTGAAAACTGAAATAAAGATGTAGAGATGCAGTGATCTGTAAGTGAGAATATCAATAATAAAAATTAAAGTGTAAACACTACTTACTACTTTGTTTACAATTTAAATCTTTAATTGCTATACATATACTATATGTACATATGTTTCATGATAATGTCAGTGTATATAATTATAATTTTTTAAGGGTATAACATTTGCCTCTGGCTATGAAATGTTTCATAGACACATTGGCTATGAAGATGAAAAAGTTAGTTTTGCAGACTGGCTTGAGCCTTAATGGTTTTATTGCCATGCCCTAGGGTGATAAATAGTTGTATATACCGGTAACCTTTAAAGAGCAATAAAACAAAATTATATTGCTAGAAACCAGATCTGACAAATATTTTTTACCTTGTTTATATTTTAATATGTGTTGTGTTCTGATAAAACTGGGCAAAATGCTTGTGCGTAAAGTGTCATCCCAGATTAGCCTGTGCAGTCCGCACAGGCTAATCAGGGACAAAAATTTCCGCTTTTGTGGAATGTTTGGTTTAAATGATGTCTCTTCCAGTTCGAGAATCCAGTTTAGACGGAAAGTGTCGTCCCTGATTAGCCTGTGCGGACTGCACAGGCTAATCTGGGATGACACTTTACGCACAAGCATTTTGCCCAGTTTTCTCAGAACGCGCCACATATTATACTCTTATGATAAACAAAATCTAACAAAAGTAATCTTGTCCTTTCTCTATATAGATTTTATACTTTATCATTGTGAATATTCAATATTAATTCACTCGCGTCTTTTTCCAACTTTCAAATCCCATATACGCATCCTTGTTTAATTTTAATATGTTTAGACATTTGTACATAATACTGGGGGTATATCCTTTTATCCTCATCTGGTAATAATTGTTCACATGGGCATTGCACTAGTATTAGTAACACAGGTCTTCTGAAAATTTTGTTTCAGGTAATAATCGTTAGAAGCTTATTTAAATGTATGCGACAGATATATGCTTATTGTTGATGGGCATTTCACTTTGCTTTTAGCCAGTGGCTGTTGGCTTTAGTTGATACATCTATCATTTTATGGGTGTATTTTTTTACTGAATTGCCAATGATATTCATCTGTTGTTGCCATTTACCATATAAGTCAAAAGCTTAACCCTTTGCATGCTGGGAAATTTGTCGTCTGCTAAAATGTCGTCTGCTGAATTTCTAAAATTAGCATTTTCTTCGATTTTTTTTTCCAAAAAATACTATCAGAGTAGCAAACAGTTTGGATCCTGATGAGACGCCACGTTTTGTGGCGTCTCATCTGGATCCAAACTGTTTGCAAAGGCCTTCAAAATCCGGTTCCAGCGCTCAAAGGGTTAAACGTCTGTTAATTACAGGAGTGCTAGTGGTCAATGTGACCTGGCGGGACAAGACGTATGTTGGAACTCTTCTTGATGCCACACGGCACGACTGGGCACCACCCAGGTACGGGCTTCAAACATGTTTGTCATTAAAACAAGGTGGGGTTGCAGTGATTTTTAAGCTGTTGCCACGATTATGGTTGAAGGGGATATATTGTTTATCATGTGTGTGTAGGCATTTTCTTGTCTGGATCATGGCTTTATGATGACTTTCAAAAAAAGATTCCAGAATAAATTGGCATACATTAACCTCATTTGATTGTCGCATGCATCTTTTATGTTGCTTGCTTAAAGGTCAAGATCAGGTTTAAGACATAATGTGTATAAACAATTGCTAACAAAAAATGCCTTGTATTGACCTTCTTTATAGTTTTTACTACTTGCTGTATTAATTGTTAAAACAATGGTTTCACTCAACACCAATTANCTCACATAATTCAAAACTTTGCATCCCCAGAGGTTTTTGTGAGTCCAGGACGCAGGACTCGCAGGTAAAAAAATCACTGGGTTGCAGGGATTTTTAAGCTGTTGCCACGATAATGGTTGAAGGGGATATATTGTTTATCATGTGTGTTGGTGTGTGTGTGTGTGTAGGCATTTTCTTGTCTGGATCATGACTTTATGATGACTTTCAAAAAAGGATTCCAGAATAAACTGGCATACATTAACCTCATTTGATTGTCGCATGCATCTTTTATGTTGCTTGCTTAAAGGTCAAGATCAGGTCTAAGACATAATGTGTATAAACAATTGCTCACAAAAAATGCCTTGTATTGACCTTCTTTATAGTTTTTACTACTTGCTGTGTTAATTTTTAAAACAATGGTTTCACTCAACACCAATTCAGTGAAATTTTTACATATTTTCTCATCTGAGTCCTGGGACTCGATTACTTGCAAATCTATGAGTCCCCAAATTGAAAGAACGAGTCCAAATATTAAACGATATTATTTTTTTAGAAAAATCAGGCCTTTTTCTGTCTTATTGGGGAAAAAGTACCTAGCAAAATGGGGATTTTTCGAGTCGCAAAATCTTCTGAATTGGGAAGAATTTTCATCGACAAAAGCATTATTTGGGCAGGGGGTTTTCCAGCCATTTTGCATAAAAATCATATAAATTATGGTTATATATTTTTTATGTTGTTAAAAAAATAAAATTGAGATATAGAGTCTAATAATCATAAGTCATAAGACACTTCTTTCTAAAAAAAAAATAAATAAAAAAAATCAAACTTTGCATCTCCAGAAGTTTTTGTGAGTCCAGGACTCGGGACTCGCAGGTAAAAAAAGCACTGGCAATTTCTGTGTCAAGTGACACTAAGCAGAGGCCTACATGTTCATAAGGAACATTTCTATTGAATGTTAATATCTGAGTAGCTGACGATCAGGCCCCGTGTTCACAAAATATTGTTTGCAATAAAAAATCGATTTTGCTTGTCATTGAAAATGGATTTCCATTGTAGTTGATAGGCAAAAATGAAAATCAATGTCAGTTAAAATCGATTTTCGATTGCAAAATCGTTTTGTGAACACGGGGCCTGATTTGTTTGACATGTTTCAGGCNCAGGACTCGCGACTCGCAGGTAAAAAAAGCACTGCCAATTTCCGTGTCAAGTGACACTAAGCAGAGGCCTACATGTTCATAAGAAACATTTCTATTGAATGTTAATATCTGAGTAGCTGACGATCTGATTTGTTTGACATGTTTCAGGCATTAACAAAACAATAAATTGATCGATTTTCAGCAGATGAGTGGTATTGGGCAATTATGGCCCTCTTCTTTAGTGTCTAATCATACCCTCCATTGAAAGGAAACTTCATGATCATAACACTTGTCTAAAGCCAGAAACAACAGTAATATATATGTCGGATACAGTACAATTTATGTTGGTCGTGTTGTACAGCTCTCATTCTCAGAGCAGGTGTGTGTCATTACTCGTAGTCCGGTGAGCACTTTCAACATGATGTTTCTCTTGTCAAAATTTCTACAGCCTCACAGTCTGAGGAGATACTTTACAATGTTCAGAAAGTGTCATTTCTTAGTTTTGTTCATGTAACATTTCACCCAGTCAGTATCTCCAAGATGCACTTGCAGATTTGCACATTTTACAGATATAATTCTTGATTTCAGATTCAACTGTGACTCGCCTTCCATTGAGCTGGATATGCGGACACCAAAGGGGCGGGGGAAACGACGAGCAGCAGCCTGTACCCCAGTACAAGATGCGCGCACCCTGAGAAAAGGCCGCCGAGGGAGCAGTATCTCGTCAACATTCCCTGCCCCACCTAGCCCTGCAAAGTCTGAATCATCCGTTGGGTTGGGACTTAAAAGAAAGGGACGGCATCAGGATGGGGATTTACCATTGGTCGATTATCGGTGTACAAAACGTAGCCGATCGGGTTCACAGGTTTCCCTAGCAAACTCTGAAGTCGCACAAAGTGATAGTAGTGGACGTATTGAATGTCCTGAAGCGAACTGTAACAAAAAGTTTAAGAATGTAACTGCTTTGAATTTCCACCAATCTCATGATCATTCTGCCTTATTAAATGATAGACAGGATGAGATGGAGGAATGTAACAGTAATGATGTTTCAATGATTGATAGTAAGAAAGAAGTACTGGAGAAAGATAAGGATTCTTTGAACAAAAATCTGAACACTAATATCTGCTCAGAAAATTTAACATTCAATGAATGTGCTAGTGAAAAATTGAATGATGATGATGATAATAAAGGTGCTGTCCATGAAAATGATGTGTCGGATGTGATTGGAAAGAAGAGTGGTGACTATGCAAGTATTAGTGAACAGTCAATTGACAGCACTGGCTCATCAAAAGAAAATTTGGAAAGTAGTGGTTTGAATGCGACTATTGAGCAATTGTGTTCAAGTCAAGTTTTAGGAAGAAATGTTACAAGTGCATTATCAATAACAACGTCATGTTCATTTCCGTCATTACAGTCCGACTCATTATCACGTGGAATAAGTAGTTCAGTATCTCAGGGAGAAATATTTGTATCAAAGTCAAAACAAGACCCAACCCTTACTGTGATTGAAGAGGGAAAATTAAATAAACAAGATCGAGCAAAAGCTAGTGTTCTGCCACAGGCAGAATCGTCAGCTTTTCAGACGACACATTCCAGTCCATCTATTTTATCTCTGCCTCAATTATCTTCCTCTGACAAGACAGTTCTAAAGGGGTCAAAGGCATTGGGAAATGAAGACTATGTAAATCCTAGCCGGACTGATCTGAACAAAGATGCAAAACGTGGGCAGAAAAGTAAGCCAAGCAATAGTGTACATCGTGCCTCCCCGCAAGTCAATCCAGCTGAGAACAAACCAGAACGAACAGGGGTAATCAGAACAAACCCTTCACAGAATTCTATCGCACAAAGTGACAATAGTTCAAAAGAGATCAGTAAGGTCATAACTTCATGTAAACCAAGTCCAAAGAATGGAGATGTACTTCAGTACTCGGACAATGCTCAAAGTTGCTCACCTCAGTCCGTGAACAGATCTGATGACACGAGTGTATCAGACGATGTTCAGAGTCCCGCCTATTCAGATATTTCCGATGCAAACGATTCAGCTTCTCCTGCAATGCCCTCTGAAGCTTGCCAACTTAAATTGAAAGAGGAAACAAATTTATGCAAAAAGAACGAACATGGTAGATTGGACAATCCCACTATGTCAGAAACTCTGTCGATGCAGCATTATGGAATGTATGCAGACTATGCCTATTATAAGCCTTCATCGTTTAGGTCCAGTAGTTACAAGTCAGACCAAAAATCTCCCCAGCCCTCCTCAGGAAATACGGACACAGCATTATCTCACAATATAAAACAAGACGCAAACAAGTGTAATGAATCTTTAGAGGGTCAAATTAATATAAAAATAGAAAAGGATGATAAATCCACGAAGGAAAAAGGTGAATTTCTGCAAAAAGAATTTCAGTATCCATCACATTCGGGTTCACTTTCTTCAAACATTGCCCCTGAACATAGGCAGGACTATCCAGTTATGTATCAGCACAGTTTGTATATGCAGCCTTTACCACAGCACTGTCAATACCCGTATGGTCCAAATGGTTACTTCCAAGCTGGAGTGGAGCCAAATTTCTTGGGTCAAGTGAGTGGCAAACAGAAGTCATCTCATGGGGAACATGCAAAAACTGATGGAGGAAATACTCCAGGAAGTAAGAAAGTGTCGGGTTCAAATTTGGGAAACAAAATAATGCAAGACAATGCACAAGTAGTGGAAGGTATTGTTACCCCAAGTGATGGACCAATCCCTAACAGCGCGACTCCTTCTAAAGACGGGAAAACAATAGAACAGAAATTAAGGGAGAACCAGAGTGAAAATCGTCAGATTTTGCAGGAGAATATTGATATTAAGAATGAAATGGAGAAAAAACAGACAGAAGATGTACGTAGATTAAAAATGTACCAGGAGCAAAAGATGATTGAAGAGAGAAAAAAAGACTTGGCCCGAAAATCTGAGGGTTATAAACATGAAAGTGTGTCGTCAAAAGTTCCAGGAACCAAACCGATAAATAGTTCAAGTGCAAGAAATGTAAGTACTACAATAAAATCTGAAAAAGTTTGTGACGATAACAGTTCAAACAGGGAACATACTTCAGCTGAAAACAATAAGGAATCAAAAGATTCTAGTGGGCCTTGCGAAGAAAAATTAAACACATCATCAGAGAAGCATTTTTCAGAAACTCAGAGTCGTGGTTCTGATAAGAAGCATTCTGGGTGTGAAAGTTCATTACAAACCAGCCCTTGCTCCACACCTGGCTCTGCCTCATTTCCAGACAATCCAGTGTATGGTTCCTATGGTAACTATATGCCGTACATGCAGAACCCCCACCCCTACATGGGAATGGGTCCATCAAATCCCATGTACAGAAACAGCACTATTAACCCTGTTTTGTTGGGAAGTAATTATGTACCGGTAAACAACCAATACATGCTCTCACAAATGGGCTATGGACGAAATATTGATCATAGTGAAAAAGAGAGTAAAGACGGAAGTATGCACAAAATTCATGAACTGTCGGTGTCTGAGAAAGTGGGTCCCAGATCACGAAATTCTTCTCCGGTACCTCAAAAATCAAGCAAATTTGATGCTAACCCTAGTGCCTATGATAAACAAAGGGATTTCAGCAAGTCTCCGCCCCCACAGAGGCATGTTCACACACACCATCACACACATGTGCTGCAACCGGGACCCGGCTTGCCTCCGGGCTTGCAGCCTGGCACACCGATGCAGGGTCCGCCTGGATATCCACCAGTTTATGACCCCTATAGTGGTGAGCTTTAGAAACTAGTTATCTATATTATGTACATACAATACTATGAAAGTGTTATGAAATTAATGTTGATGGTTGCTACAAATAATAAGGCCTGTCTTTGCCATCCTCATTATGCATTAATAAAAAAACAGCATGTGTGCATACAGACAGTTTCTTACACATGACCAGTTCCAGTTTGTGGAAAGATTTTCATAAAGCTCAATGTCATCAAAGGCCTCTGGGATCCATTTCCACATAAAATGAGAATGCTCAAAAAATAGGAAATTGAAGGTTATTTAAAGAAAACAAGTTTTCCAAAGTCTGAATACAAATCCTGAGTCTGTCATACAAAGTTTGAGACTGAGCTTAAGTTTAGTTTAATTTTTTATGAACACTGCTCCTAGGGTCGCCTTATCTCTAGTTTGACAATATGTCCAGTATGCAACCACTGTTCAAGACCTGATTCTATGGCATTTAGGTTTATAATGCTCCCCCAAAATTTTTTGGGGGGAGCATATAGTCGCTGCTTCGCCTGTCCGTCTGTGCGTGTGTCCATCCGTCCGTGCACAATTTTTGTCCGGCTATTTCTCAGCAACTAATGACCGGAATTCAATGAAACTTTATGGGAAGCTTCACTACCAAAAGGAGATGTGCATATTATCAGCCAGTTATGGTCGGATGATTTTTCACAGAGTTATGGCCCTTCGAAATTTTCTATAAACTGTACATATAGTGCAATTTTTGTTTTGTCCAAAGTTATGCCCCTCAAGACGTTTCCTTTTATCTGAATATATAGTGCAATATTGTGGGAAAAAAATCCTTTGGGGAGCATCACCCGTCTCTGACAGTTTCTTGTTGAAAATGTTTCTATTTTAACATATATAGTAGGTGGACTGCATTGCGACATTGATAATGATGATATGTCAGCAGTTTGGTTAACAGAGAAGATACATGTGGATACTTTACCTTTCATTTAATCTTTAGAAATCTTTGCACTGTTTGTGTATGACCATAAGGTATCGGTCAATTTCCAATATCAAATGTCAAACTTGGAGATTGGCTTATTGCTTGTTCAAACTTGGGTATTACTTATCCACGAATGACAATAAGTTAAAGGTCAAGTTACAATTTGAGGTGACATTAGGATTCGGAAGCATCCATAAATTCTTGCCATATTCTGGTTTAATTGTAGTTAGTGGATCTATTAAAGCAAATATTCAACCCAAATGGACATTACAGATCCCACATTAACATTTTGTGGTAAATATTTAAACGAAATGCAATAAACGAAACACTACAATTTAAACAGTGTATGGATCCTATCCTTTTAAAAGCATCAGTACCCTCCTAGTCATTCAAGAACTAAGCGTTAACAATATTTTCCAGATAGAAAAAACAGGGAGCATCTTGGTTAGTAACAGTGAGTTATATCATTGTTGTTATAATTTTGTAATATTTTACAGTTTCAGCATTGTTTGTAAGCCAAGCACAGTCACCCCGTCAATATCCGCCGAAATAAAATGGGATTCCAGGATGCCAAATGTGGATTGCAGTTCTTCATGATCCGGCTGTGGGTTAAAAACTAGATCAGGTAGCCATTATACAAGAGACAATGGCTGAGAAATTCAGTGTAGTGAACCTGATCTTCCGAAGTGAATATACATTCACAAGAAACGGAACTATTGAAAGTATTCTTCCCCACGGACATTTGATGGGATTCAGGGCTTTCTATGAAGTTTATATTTTGAAAGTTTTCGTTAAAATGAAAACATTTTGTTTTAACATGTTTTTAGCTCACCTGAGCACTTTGTGCACAAGGATGAGCCATTCTGGTCAGTCACTGTCAGGTGCCCTCATCAACAATTTACTTAAACAATGTCTTCTCTTAAACTGTAGAAACAAAGTCCTGCAGTCCATTTTAATATGTGGGAAACACATGTTGCTGTGGCAGCTAAAGGCTTAAAATAATAGGAATTTGTTGAGCCCATTTGCATAACGCCCATCTCCCTACCTCAAAGATCAAGTTTACACTTAATAAGTTAAAAGGTCAAATTTGGCCATAAAACAGCCTTCAGGAGTATAACTTTGTCATTCATCATGTAATTTTAAAATAACTTAAACACAAATTATCATTGTTAGGTGATCATCCTCACATGTGACCTGTTTTTTCTTCCTAAAAGGTCGAGGTCACCCATAGAGGTCAAATTTGGCCATAAACAAGCTTGTCTGGACTGTTACTTTATGATTTACCATGCAATTTTTAAATAACTTACGACAAATATCCACCATGTGTCGCATGTAACCTCAGTCTCCCCACCTCTAAGGTCAAGCTCTCACTTAAAGTTCAAAGGCTAAATATGGCTCTAATACAACTTGTCCAGACTGTAACTACTTTATTCCTCCTGCTTTCAAGTAATTTAACAGAAATGTTTACTTTGTTGAGAATGAGTGTCATTGATAATAATGGGTTCCCTACCTCAAAGGTCAAGGTCACACTTACAGGTCAAAGGTCAGGTCCAAACTGTAATTTATGGGTCAACTGTCAAAATTTGGCAAATTACAGTTTTTCTTTAACTGTGACTTCATCATTCATCATGCAATTTTAAAATTAATTTTCAAAAAGTGTTCATTATGTGGAGAAAGGGTGTGTCAACCCATGGCAAAGGTAAAGGGCACGCTTAAAGGCCAAAGCCTTTAAACTCAGGTGAGCTAACTAGGGCCTGTTTGGCTCCACTGTTTTAATTTGTGTACTTTTGATATAAATGGAATTTTGTTCAAATTGAATTGTAGTATTATATTTAAAATAGACTCATAGTCCTAAATTGTTAATGTAACGATTGCAATGAATATAATCATAAATTAAAATTGATAAAATGTATATGAGCGCTTTGTAGTGATAAAAAATGTAATGTGAGAAATAATTTAATCCATGCCATTGGAAATAGAGGGAGAGATAAACTGTAGTCACCATGGACGTTTCTCTGTAGACACACAATTGAGAAATGTCTTTTCTCAGCCAAAACTTTGCCATATATTAATGGAGTTTGAAATA
Organism: Dreissena rostriformis; assembly: GCA_007657795.1. Taxonomy (NCBI): domain Eukaryota; kingdom Metazoa; phylum Mollusca; class Bivalvia; order Myida; family Dreissenidae; genus Dreissena; species Dreissena rostriformis. The sequence continues at coordinate 61,192 of VMBQ01003697.1, forward strand.
ACTTGGCACAAATATCCACCATTATAAGATTTTCTATCTCAAAGGTCAATGTTCAAATTTGGCCATACAAACTGAAAACTTCCGGTCTCAGCCATAACTTTACCAGATATTGATGGATGTAGAAATTACTTTTCACGATCTAAATGATCATAAGACGATGTTTCCCTTATAGAACTCGTCACCTACCACAAAGGTCAAGGTCACGCGTTTTAAGGTCAAATTTTGCCATAAAACTACTTGGGCGGACTTTAACACTGTCATTCATCATGCTATTTTAAAATAATGTATCAATTAAAACTACCACAAGGAGACAGCATTTGTGTGTAAAACCTGTGTCTCAACATCAGAGGTCAAGTTCACACGTAGAGGTCAAAGTTCATGATCATAAAAACAGATTGTCCTGGTTGTAACTTTTGGCTGTAGCTTTGTCATTTATCATGCTGTTTTGAAATAACGCACCACTTATGACCACCACAAAGAGATTGAAGTTTGTGTGTAGAACCGGTCTCCTTACCTCCTAGGTCAATGTCACACTTATTGGTCAAATCTCAAATTTGGCTACTTGGACGTCAAAAGTCAAATTTGGCAATAAACAGCTTGTTTTTGACATAAACCGAGTTTTGAGACAAAATGTGGGGGCATTCTTGCCCTTTGGACTCGTGTCTTTTTATGTCCCCCAGTCTATACTGGGGGACATATTGTTTTTGCCCTGTCCGTTTGTTGGTTTGTTTGTTGGTTTGCACAAACATTGGCCATAACTTTTGCAATATTGAAGATATCAACTTCATATGGCATGCATGTGTATCTCATGGAGCTGCACATTTTGAGTGGTGAAAGGCCAAGATCAAGGTCATCCTTCAAGGTCAAATATATGGGTCAAAATGATAACTTTTGCAATATTGAAGATAGCAACTTGATATTTGGCATGTATGTGTATCTCATGGAGCTGCACATTTTGAGTGGTGAAAGGTCAAGGTCATCCTTCAAGGTCAAATATATTGGTCAAAATGGCTCAAAGGGGACATAGTGTTTCACAAACACATCTTGTTCAACTTACAATTTCATGAAAATGATTATTAAAACTCGCTTCAGCTGGCAGGGTTTTCATCACTTCCATGACTAGCTCTAGAAATGTTTTCTATTGTTGTTGTTTAACAAAGCATGGAACTCCCATGCAAAGTGCTAACATATGGTGAAAGGCCATGTGGTCAGTGGGAAATGCTATTGTTTGGAATGTCTCAAGATTTAAGACCTGGTGTTAATAATACAGGGTCCATTACCCGGAACAGAAAACTACTGAAAGATGCGACTGCAAACTGGCTTTAGTTCACCTCAATAAAAGTATGTTTGTACAATATTAAGTTATATGATTTTCAAGTATTAAAAACCCATACTACTGTTGTCAAACTGTTGTTTTACACTGTACATATGATGCTGATGATCGCACTATATGTTAGATGCTTGTGATGCTACATGTAGCGGTAGGTTATTTTTGGTAAGATTCACTACATTCATTTGTTTATTGATAGATCTTTGATTCATGCAATCATGAAAACAAAGAATTATTTGTAGACATCTTTATTAATTTCAATAAACAGTTTATGCAATGTTCAGTATTGGACATCCATACTTCCCCCATAAGAATGGTAAGATATATCTCACTCTAAAGTTATTTTCAACAAATTTTAGTTAAACAAGTAGGCAATGTGTTATAAGCCATGTTTTATTTATCATATAAAAATAATATGCAATTGAAAGCAATAGTCTTAATGATTGGAATAGCATGTGGTCAAATCTATTTCAAAGCCTCATTTTTAAAGAACACATTGTGTATGCTCCTTGAAAAAAATCTAGGCAGCTTAGTCGCCACTTTATCCGTCAGTCTTTCTTTTACACTTCCATGTCCGCGGTCTATTTCTCTGCAAGTTTTGGACGGAATTAAATAAACCTTTATAGGAAGTTTTCATTTCAAAAGAATTGTTTTCATATCATTTTTAAAAATGAGTAATGGCAGTGCATTTTTGTCTGAGCTGTTCCTGAGTTATATGCCATTATAATTGTATGGGAGTCTCATTGCAATGAAAAGATATGCATATAACAAGGATGTTCTGTCTCAAGGAATTTTTGTTAGACATTAGACAGTGCAATAATTGGACTTCAAGTTGTATAAATTTGTCACTTGAACAGTTCTTCCTTATTCCTAGCATAATGTTGCTTGACCCAGCAAAATGGGTTTTGTCCATCAGTTTTACTGATATTCTTGCTCTATCAGTATTTGGAAAACTGTATCATGTGTTGTTACAAGATGTCAAAAGAAGATTTGACTTCATATTTTCTTTTCTAACACACAACTGAGTAATTTATTCGGCTGTGTTTGTGTATTAAAATCAGACAATCATTTACATGTATTTGAATTTTAACAGTTTTCTTTCTTTACACATACGACTTCTTTGCTAGTTTTTTTAGGTTCTTCAAAATTTAGTTCATGTTCACCTATGAATATGAACATTTTGTTAGTGCATATAATTTAACATTTTTTATTATAAAATCAACTATATGGAAATATTCTTTTATGCAGACACATCACTTAATAATCAATGTGCAAACTGTTAACATTCATCCAGCGAATGATATCAAAACAATACTAGAACTCCGCGAGTTGGATGTGTTGCCTTATGGTAATGGGTTAACCAAGATATTGGCCCATTTCAAAAAGTCTAAGTCCAAAATAAGGTCAAGGTCACAGGGGTAAAAACTTTTATGCGCATGGAAAGGTCTTGTCCAGATACACATGCGTACCAAATATGAAAGCAATATCTGAAGGGACACAGACATTTTGAGCTTTTTTTGAATCGCGGTCGCAGATTTCGAAACCTGAAGGCGGACCCCCAAGTTAAAAAATTTCATGCGCATGGAAAGGTGTTGTCCAGATATACATGCATACCAAATATGAAAGCAATATCTGAACGGACACAGTAAGTATGAGCCTTTTTCGAATCGTGGTCGCAGGTTTCGAAACCTGAATGCTGACCTCAAGTTCAAGGTCACAGGGGTCAAAATTTGTATGCGCATGGAAAGGTGTTGTCCAGATACACATGCATACCAAATATGAAAGCAATATCTGAAGGGACACAGTAATTACGAGCCTTTTTCGAATCGCGGTCGCAGATTTTGACACTGCACTATCAAATACGAGACAGACAGGCATCCAACCAACAGGTAATGTTCTTGTAGTTTTATAGTCTGGCAATCCTGATGCAAAATCTAAATAATCTAAAGATATTTGGTTCAAATTTTGGTGAACTTAAAAATGAATATTACTAGAAATTTGTCCAAAGGACATGGATGCCCCAGCTAAATGTCACTGGAGACAGTAGCAAGTGTTGTGTTACAGACATAATTTGGACAGTTAACACATATATGAACCAGTCTTGTGTAACTGTTGCTACACATAAAGCCTATTTCTCAATTGTGACACTGGCTTTAAAGCAAGCACCATAGTTCCTGCATACAACGTGTCGTTTTGAAATGATGAAATATTTTGCCAATACACTATACAGAAATAGACAGTCACATAAACATCTACTATCACAATTACGTTATGACTTTAAGGGTCCAATGTGACCTTGACCTTTGAGCAAGGAACATGGTTATTTGATGTGTTTAGTCGTCTTTATATGATGATCATTTGTGCCAATTTATTTCGAATTGCCATAATGCAGGACAGTCATTTACTGAACATGAGCATGTACTTTGACTAGCCATATAAGGAATGTTCACAAACTCCCAGTGTCCACTTTAAGCTTCAAAAAAAGGACATTGTTGTGGCAAGCTGCATGTCTTGATATGAAGATTATTTGTCCAAATTTATTTTGAAATCCCATAATGCAAGGCATAGTTATAGGCCAGAGTGAACATGTAGTTTCACTATATCCATATGCAGACTTTATGTGAAACTGCAAAATGTGTCCACTGTGACCTTGACACAAGCGACATGGTTGATGCACATGACATGCCATCTTGATATGATCATTTGTACTAATTTATTTGGAAATCCAATTATGAACGACACAGTTATGAGGCGGACATGAAATGTCCCACACATACACTCACACACCTACATACACAGGCACACTAACACAGGCAGGGGTCACAATATGTGCCTTTCCGCCGTGATTATGTCAGAGGCATACAAACGAAGACAGTTGTATCAGATAATGAGCCAAGAAAAGGGGGCTGTCCTATCATATAGCAGCTATGTTTTTTATTGACAATTGGTTGTTTCATCCACTGAAACATTTAACAAACAAGGGCTGTTTGTAAAACATGCAGGCCCCCCCATATGGGCTGTCAGTTGTAGTGGCAGCCATTGTGTGAATACATTGGTGGTGGTGGTGGTGGTTGTGGTTGGTGGTTGTTGTTGGTGGTGTCCGGAAACCATTTTACTGTGTCGAGTCACCGTTACCTTGACCTTTGACCTATTGACCTGAACATCAATAGGGGTCACCTGCCGGTCATGACCAATGTCCCTTTGAAGTTTCGTGATCCCAGGCCTTAGAGTTTGTGAGTTATCATCCGGAAACCATTTTACTGCTTCAGGTCACTGTGACCTTGACCTTTGACCTAGTGACCTGAAAATCAAAAGGGTCATCTGCCGGTCATGACCAATGTTCCTATGAAGTTGTGTGATCCCAGGCCTAAGCGTTCTTGAGTTATTATCTGGAAACCATTTTACTGCTTCAGGTTACTGTGACCTTGACCTTTGACCGAGTGACCTGAAAATCAATAGGGGTCATCTGCCCGTCATGACCAATGTCCCAATGAATTTTAGTGATCCCAGGCCTAAGCGTTCTTGAGTTATCATCCAGATACCATTTAACTGCTTCAGGTCACTGTGACCTTGACCTTCGACCTAGTGATCTGAAAATCAATAGGGGTCATCTGCCGGTCATGACCAATGTCCCTATGGAGTTTCATGATCCCAGGCGTAAGCGTTCTTGAGTTATCATCCGGAAACCATTTTCCTATTTCCAGTCACTGTGACCTTGACCTGTGACCTTGATCTTTGACCTAGTGACCTCAAAATCAATAGGGGTCATCTGCCAGTCATCATCAATGTACCTATGAAGTTTCATGATCCTAGGCCCAAGCGTTCTTGAGTTATCATCCGGAAACCATCTGGTGGACGGACCGACGGACCGATATGTGCAAAGCAATATACCCTCTCTTCTTCGAAGGGGGGCATAATAACTATTTTGCAAATTTCAGTAACAGGTTTCAGATGAGATTACCTTTTTTAAATGCTAGAGATTTGTCACGAACGTGACCAATAACCTGCACTACTTTCTCAGCTATGTTCAAGGGCAAATAACTCAGGAATGAGTGAATCACTGAGGGTGAAAGTGTCTTGAACATCTACACTTAATGAGTGAATCACTGAGGGTGAAAGTGTCTTGAACATCTACACTTTATTGTCATGAAATTTTTGAAGTGTTGATATAATCAGTTGAAAAATGTGGAAGCAGTTAGCTCCACAAACTTAACACATTTTATGTTTGCTAATCATTGACTGATCGAAAAACCGAGTGACTCCAATATAACTCCTGACCAAAGTGAAGCATTATATGGAAAACTGCCCTGAACCATGGCAGTCCAGTGTTAATGAACCAAATTAAAGTGAAGAAGATTTATACAAAAATATTTTATTAGGACAATCAAGCATATTATCGTATTAATTTCATTAAATGTATATATAATTAAATGTATATATATAAATCGTAAAGGATTTAAAAAATATTATGATATGTCATTAAATATAATAATAAAATCATTGTAAGAAATGGATTAGAAAACATAGAATAATTGCCCTTGCAGGCCTTTCCCAAGGATTCTCTGTTGGTAATTGTTTAATTTTTATTTTAATGTTATCTTTCATTTCTAAATTACATCATTGCTAAAACAAGCTCAATTGTTTTTTGGACATTCAGTCACAGGGGTACCCCTATGCTTTAAAAGCCCAAGGGAAAAGCCTGCACATGTACTAATTCTTATCCAGTAAAGTGATGCATGACACATAAAAATGATTAATTTATGTACCGTAGAATAGAGTGCATGTATTTTCAAGACATCTATCAATGGATAAGCAAATGATTTCTGTTTAAAATTGATTTAAATAACTACAACACTGTAATTTATTTATGTTTGTATACATAGTTCTGACCAAAATGTCTCAAAACAACAACAACAATACACTGTTAAAAACAAGAGGGCCTAACCCTTGATGGCCCTGAACTTTCACCTAAGTTTGATGAAAACAGATTGTTGAAACTTGACCTGGTGACCTAGTTTATTTTCACATGACCCAGATTTGCAACTTACCAATTACATTTCTTTTTTTATGGTTTATTAAGATATTCATTCTTATCAAGTTTAATAAAGATCGCAACATAAACATGTGGCCTCTATAGTAAAAAATAATTTTGACCAGGTTATCTAGTATTTGGACAAACATGGCCCAGATTCAAACTCCGCCTAGATATTGTAAAGATCAAAAGTCATAAGTTTCATATTCTGACCAAGTTTCATCAAGACGAGTGATGAATGTGGCATATAGCAGGTAAAAGCATGTTAAAAGTTTTTTATATAAGAATAAAGATTCAAATGTTGTGACATAGCTTTTGGAAGCGGGTGTCCCATAATCAAACTTGGCTAATATATTTTCAGGAAAAAAACATTCTGACCAATCTTCATCATGATAACAAGGTTTTTCTGAGATTTGACCTGGTGACCTTGTTTTTGGACTCACATGACCCAGATTTAAACTCTGCTTAGATATTTTCAATATAAACATGAGCAAGTTTCATCAAGATTAAATGAAAAATGTTCTCTACTAGTGTGATAACGAGGTAAAAGACGACGACACACGCCGCCGCACATATTGTGACCACAATAGGTCACCATGAGCAAGAATTGCTCGGTTGAGCTTACAACAGCATAGAAATCAAAAGCATCGTGAAACAAATACACTCATTTTGTGCATTTTAAACAGAATATATTATATGCAAAATATATTATGTGCATGATGTAAAATAACAAATGATATTAAAAAAAAAGAACATCGAAAACAACCATGTTATGAGTACAATCCCAATGATATATACAAAAATTGTGTATAAATGAAAGTGTAAAGGATTATGACATAAGATATATGTGATTGAGGTACCACATTCAGAATGTTTGAAGTGCAAGGTTGGTCCCAATATGACAAAAAGAAGCCTCTATCTTACACCGCCGCAGTTTGTTTTCGTTTTATTTTATCTAACTAATAAGCCTTAATGGAGCAATAACCCTGATGTTTATAGCATGAATCAGATTTTTTTTTTAACCTGGGCTGGTCATACTCACAGACACTCTGGACAAGTTTGGTTAAACAGCTTTTCCAAAGTACACTGGACAGGATTCTTGGTGTTCCTGGTCTGAGCTTACCCATTATAAAACCAAGTACACTGGACAGGATTCTTGGTGTTCCTGGTCTGAGCTTACCCATTATAAAACCTATCTGAGAATTCATGGTCATGTATTTTTGCGCCAGTTTGGAAACGATGAAAAATGAAATCAGGTCCCCACACCCAATTCTTGATGCATTTTGTATGATGCAGGACAGTTTCCATTAACCTCTAGCTCACAGATAATGAAACATCAGGTACCGTAATCTAACAACCTCGGACAGACAACCTACACCAATTGCTGATCAACCACTTCAAGTGAGCTACATGTATAAAGACATACTAATAACTGCAAAGTTTGGTAAAATAGTAGAATAGTACTTATCATTGAATCAATGACATGCTTTTAGACAGTAATGTGTTTAGTTTTGGTTCAGATCCAGTAAAATGTTCCATGAATTGATACTATGTAGCTTTTCCACAATATTATGTTGAGCACATTTACAGATTTCTGCAATCAAACAAGCAAGTAGAATATCACATAATTAGGACAATGTCCATTCCTTGAGTAGTTAGGATTAGGATAACAGCTGTATCAATCCTCGCACTTTTGATAATTAAAACAAAATAAGCTTGACAATCAAAGCTGTTGCCAAAAATGCCGCTGAAATCTGTTTGTTGTCACCATGATTACACAATTCTTCATTGCATGTACATATATCAGCAGGGATGCCTTGGTTAGAACCACTCTTGCAGCCGTCCCCTGTGTATTGTACGCAACTTCTTGTTACCTCGACCACACGCCTTCCACCTTCATCTGAAATAGTTATGGGTTTGTATGTCTTTTGCAAGACTACAACATGACACATGCAAGGACAGAGACCAGACAACATAACCCAGGTATGACAAATATCTTACTCAAAGTAACTGACGAGGCAACTGACAGGTAACATACGTATACATTATGGCTTTCAACAGTAGGTAAAACACATGCCTGTACAACCTACTTCCTTTTATTCATCAGGCAAAAGAGATGAGTGCATAAGCATTTTAAATCAAAACTTTCAAAGACAGTTAATGATAAGTTTTTAAGTGTTTGAACTTTCAATTCCTCATTTCATGATGGCAATTATTTCTGGAAAGTTCTTTAAATTTGCCAATACCATAAGTGACCTTAGTCTAAGGATTTGTTGCTATTCTGACATACTACATCACATTTGGGACCATTTAATGTCAACATGTACTTTTAACACTTAAAACATGTAATGAAAAGCATAATTTTTTCCTGTACAGTCAAATTATAACGTTTTCAATTTAATGATACACAACATTGAACACAATTAGTGGATTAATGGAACAAAGGTAAAGTCCCTCAGGAAATTAAGTAATATTTGGGAATACAAGGGCTATTTGTTTACCTCTATATCCTCTGGTTTTTTGACAAGTTCCCTCACACTGGTAAGCGTTGATTGACTGAAGTCTGAAGTTGTCCCCACACAACGAGGCATACTCTCCCGATTGAGTTGAACAGACGTAACAACGGATCTGAGCACTACATTCTATAAAATACAAAGCAAAACACTTCAAAAACACTTTTAACAAGACGGCTATTTAATTTTTCAGAAGCATCTATTCAGCTGTATACACACAGAGACGTTTAATCATTTGATTTATATCCATGGTATGTTTCACACTTTCTTTATTTTTGGAACAATGTGGCATTTATCAATTTAATGGCCATTTATTGTGAACTTTAGATGTAAGATAAATCATGAATACTCAAACCCGGAAGAGTCGCGGGTCTGGTTAACTCGCGGTATTTTATTAGCGCCCTCTGGATTTTGTTTATAAACAAACCTTCGTGACCTTCATGTTAAATCTGCAAGAAAACATCCAGTGTTCTGCCGTGGATGCGCCCTTGCGTCATTGGCGCAAAAAAAATAAAATTGTCCCCATCCATTTTCCGTATATGGGTCCGCGGGCGCACAAGAATTAGGAATAAAAACTACAGTACAGTCCACGCTTTTTTCCCAAAACACGCGCTCCCTCTGCGTTTTTTTTACTGCTAGCGAGTGCTTCGCAGAGGTGGTAAGCGATGTGAACTTGCTTAAACGCTAATACATGCGGCGTGTATTACTTTAGCCAAGTCGATAAATGCAGACAATTTCCGTTCTTATCAGGGACCGCCGCGCAACACCGCGCTAGCAGTTTGCTACTGGGCATGCCATTTAAAAAAAATAAAATCCAGTAATAATCCAAGGTTGAAGCATTATATGATACTGGGCCTGAACAGGATGGTCACAGCACGGAGTCACTGTACTGTGAAATGTGCCAGAAGACACCATTATTTAAGATGAATGTGTTTCGAATTTCGTAAACACGCGGACGCCATAATTAATAACTGTGCAAAAAGTTGGGAAATCGGCCTTTCTCGGAAAATCCGAGATAGATTTATTTGTCGTGTCAAAGCTTAGACCCAGTAATTACGGCCATTCAGGACTCAACTTCCGTAAAACACGTGTTCAATTAACCGTTAAACTCCACCTCCGTTCCCTGCAAAAGATTCGAAAGGCGGAGCTAAGCACGTGCAGTTACATATTTCGACGGTTGCTATTGAGTTATAAACACCCGATTGGTTTAGAGTGTTGATTGCCAAACAAAGGAAGCCAATTTTGTCGGCGAGAACGGTGGGCTTTATGCCTTCAGACAGGAAGCGGCTTTCCTGTGATGACGTCAAACTGTCAATTCACACATATTGCGAATTTTTGCGATACTTTTAATAGGGTCCTCGGTCATTTGTTTACATGTTCAGTATAGAAAAAACACCTGCTAACATGAAAACTTTGGATTAAATTATCAAAATATAAACAATGTTGCAAACTGTGATTATATTAATTGGTAAGTATCAGTTAAAAGACGACGTTTTGTTTGTCATAAATCAACGAGTTTTCTATACAACAACAACTGCATGTAGTTTCTGAACATTTAATTCTGCTACAAATATATTTCTGTGTCCCCAGATTTTTCCCTTTTGTCCCCACTTATTTACCCTTAAGGGTCATTGTCCCACCGGTAAAGATTCACGGCAGAACACTGAACATCCCTCGCTGCCAATATTAATCAATTATTTTGTGATTTAATGTCTTAAAACACGGACTCAAACAATATTAAAAATTTATAGTTCAATTGATTTTGTTTAGTAAAAAATTGGACATTGCTTGAAAATAACTGTGATATTTATTTCAGTTGGTGTCTTAACTTCCATATATTTAAATTGTTATATACATTATTGATTGTTTCTTTGAATGGTATCTCAGATCTTTGTTCATTCATGCTAAATTTGATATTGGTGCTCTTAAACTTATTTACGGCAGATCAACCTACGAAAAAAATAAATATCAATGATGGACAGTGGTGTTGTTTGTGTTGCTATCGCATATAAAATTTAAGGAATTTCGCCATAAAAAGGCTATTATCCAATGAAGTTAAGTCAGATATTTTTGTCTTTTAAATCATTTATCTGATATATGAAGGTGGTTTCTAGATGCAAATGAATATTCCTTAAGTACCGCAACTCTACCGTGTTGCAGGCTATTATAAGTAAAGATCTTTTATGAAATGGACCCAATTATGTTTATAACGTTATGGACCAAAGGGAACTTTTAGAAAAAATACTTTATGTATATTATAAATATAAACAACGAATACAATTGTCGGAGTTCCTGGACAACACCATGGTCTGAACAATAGCAAATTCGCTTCCAAAAGCAATACAAACTGGCTTTTGACGTTTTGTTGTTGTTGTTTAACAAATTTACTGTTCAAATCTCGTGTAACCAATTCCCCAAACTACACATTAATGACACGTAATTGAGAGTTTTGTCGACATTTTTCCATTAAAATGTCTTACCTTGAACTAAAGACAAACAAAAAATGAGGAGTATTAATATTTCCTTGAAACTGTGTTGTTCCGACATCTTGGCTGTCGTTTTCTGTGAGTCGACCTGGGCTGTAGTCGAGTCGGTTTCGGTTATTAGAGTGGTGGCTTCAAACAACACAGTTGTACAATGATCTGTAAAAAGGTACTTTTGTTTTACTTTATAATTTGATTCTTTGTATGGTTTTTATATTTGGTTTAACTCTAATTTTCATATTTTCGGTCGGTTTAGCTTACTTTTCGGACGTTTTAACTTGTGACCGGTTTGACTTATTCACATCATCATGTGACCAAGCCAGTTTGTGTAAATGAAAATGTTGTTTACAATTGTAAGTTTATCTTATGTAGCAAAATAAGTGTTTTAAGAGGTTGTAAAATGTATAATATTTATCAACAGCATGTCGCAGTACAATGGTTACTCCATGTGCATGTAAACGGAATGATAAAATATCCTAACAGTTAAACCGAAAGTTGACACCTGTAAATGGGCTACAGTTTAGCTGATCTGTGTTGTTGTAACATAGTTGTTGGATTACACAAAACATAAACGTCCCTTTCAGTTTTCATTGCGATTTATTTTTGTTGAATACATTTTTAGCTTTACCATAGCTTTTTCCCCGGAATAATACCGACCTGGAACAGCTTACCAGCCCATGTTGCCGAATCCCCTGACTTGGTTTCCTTCAAGCAGGGGTTAGCACCCTTAAGTTTCTAATCAAGTCTTCAGCGCCAGCTACAAAGTAACCCCCATTGAGCCCTCATGGCTGTGCCAGTTGAGGTTCAATCCTCTCCCCGGCCACCGTAGCCGTTGAGGCATGAGGGAGAGGGATGAAACGTAGCTGATTTGGGAAATATATTTATACCATTATATTCTTTATAATTAAACATCCATTAATAATCTCCCAAATTCCAGTATTCTATTTATTTAATTACTTTTCAAATCTCGTGTAACCAATTCCCCAAACTACACATTAATGACACGTAATTGAGAGTTTAAATGTCTTACCTTGAACTAAAGACAAACATAAAATGAGGAGTATTAATATTTCCTTGAAACTGTATTCTATTTATTTAATAATGGCCAATATGATAACAGATTTATTATTAATCTTCTAAAAATTCAATTGTTTGACTTATAAAATGATGCCCCAAATATTTGTTACGTTACATTGTTGTTTTTAGTTTACACTTAGAAATATGTCATTTAATAGTCAACATACACAGGCTGTTGCTTTCTTTAAACCTATCTGTCTTCTGTGATTTTATGTCAGTGTATTTATAACAACAGCTACACTAACATACAGAATTGTGTATTCTGGTTTCAATTGTTGCAATAATCCAACTCCCAGCTATTTACCCTCCGGGTCGCTGTAAACTTGTTAAAGCTTTTTTCATGTAAACTTGCCACCAGGCGGCACTGTAATCGGTAATATGAGCTACATAAAATGTTTTCAGGAATAAATTAACCCCAAAATATCATAAATATGTCCCTTTTGCGCAAATTTAAACTACTTACGTGATATAGTGTGCTTTACAGAATATTTAAATTAATCCAAGTTTGCCAAGGTCACCATGGCATACTGGATATGTTGTCTGCGTAGCTACCATGAGGCCATGGGTTCAAATTTAACTGTGGTAGCATTCTTTAGATCTCCCCAAAAAACAACAAGTACTGGTTCTACCCAGGAAACGGACTTGAGAGCCGTCTACCGTTGATTTTATAGACAAACGTGGGACATATTTTTTTACATGGTTTTTGCCTTTACCAGGAAGAACTATTCAAGAAGAACTACTGGTTTAAATTAAGTGGTTTTGTATCTTCCATGTACAGGCAATCATAACAATATTACAACTCCCAGGTGCATTTGATCTGCCATTATATTAATCATCAAACAAATCCCTTTGTGTAAAGAAGGCACATATGTGACAATATTTTATTTTGATATTGGCATTTTAATTGTCTTTGCACATTGGAGATAGGAAAAAGAATGAAGATAAGTTACCTATAATTAACTTGTATCTAAGAAACTCCTTAAATAAGTTGCTGAGCCTAATTGAAATAACTATTCAAATCTCTATTTAATAGTGGTTATGCTGCTTATCGCTTAAGGTATATACCCTTCAGATTTGTCAACTCTGTTTCATAAAACATTATAATGTATTTCAGGAGCAGCACAAATGGTTGTCCGTCTGTCTAATCCTTCTGCTTGCTAAGTCCACCTTGTCCCTGGAAAATGGTCTTGCGAGGACACCACCAATGGGCTGGCTGTCATGGACAAGATTCGTGTGTAACACAGACTGTGTAAATGACCCCAATTTTTGTTTGAGGTAAAAATTCAATAATGTCTTGGAGTGACAAAATGAACCTTTTTTTTAAATAAATAAGTCTTGACCTTCTATTAAAAATAATATTGCATAATTATTATTAAATTATTATTATCTTTTCTGAATTAAACATTGGGATGAAAAATAATTGAGACGTTGTAATAGAAATACACACATTAATTATAGCAAGATCTTGTTTGGGATTGCATAATAATCGTGGTGTCTGATGAGGAAAATAAATATCAAATAGCACTTTATACCCTGTAACTCAATAAAAAAATGACATTTAGTTGTTTTTTATCTTTCAGTGAGAAATTAATAATGCAAATGGCTGACGAAATGTTGAGCGGTGGATACCTAGAAGCTGGCTATGAGTATGTGTGCATTGATGACTGTTGGCTGGCGAGAGAACGAGACATTTTCAACAAACTGCAACCTGACAAGACTAGGTTTCCAAATGGAATGAAATATCTGGCTGACTACGTAAGATTTAATTCTTGGCTGCTTAGCAGCCCTGAAAACAAAGTGTTAAATGGTTAAATGGTTACACTCTTCTGGTCAGTCAACAGCTGTTGATAAAAAAAAAATTGTCTTAAACAAATTTTTTTCTGAAATTGCTTGGGATCAGTATAAACCGATTAAAGATAAAAAGGATCTCCTACTTGAGGTCATTAGTCTGTATACACCTAGCTCTGCTGTGCAAGAACTACCTGGCTGTCATTTCAAGTATTAATTGTGAGAACCGCCAGTTAGCAGACTTTGCTAGTCTGTGTTGTTCCACTAACAAGGATTTAGAAATTAATAATTAGTCATTTTTAAGCTTGACTATTATATATGAAATATATATAGTGGAGCTATCCTACTCACCCTGGCGTCGGCGTGAGCGTTAAGTGTGAGCGTTGGAATGTTAAAGTTTGCGTACCACCTCAAATATTTTCTACGTCCCTTGACATATTGCTTTTATATTTTGCATACTTCTTTACCAACATGACCCCAATCTATAAACAAGAGCAGACAACTGTATCAAGCATTTTGTAAAAATTATGGCCCTTTTTCCACTTAGAATATGCATATTATTGATAAATCTATGTTTAAGTTTAAGTACCACCTCAAATATTTTCTTTGTCCCTTGACATATTGCTTTTATTTTTGCATACTTCTTTACCAACATGACCCCAATCTTTAAACAAGAGCAGACAACTGTATCAAGCATTTTGTAAGAATTATGGCCCTTTTTCCACTTAGAATACATGTATGCATATTATTGATAACTCTATGTT
>VMBQ01003697.1:85579-97940 GCA_007657795.1 Dreissena rostriformis
AACAGAAAAACAGGTTACTGCCTGATCGTTTTGTAATATATCAGCAACCAATGGGAAAGACATCGGACCTCGGACAAATCCGATAAAATTTGACGAGGTCCGATAATATTTCCCAAATTGTCGGACCTCGTGTCCGACAAAAAAAAACGTCGCCATCTTGACTTCCTTTACTTTAGATCAAGTTTTTCCAAATGTCTTCATAGAACGGGTTTTCTTTAAGTTGTTATTTTATTGTATTTAGAATTGTTAAACATTGTGAACGTTATAATTATACGTCATAATAATAAAAATAAACTCTACAAAAGGTATTTTCTATTCTTTGGTAAAGAAAAACGAGGTCCGATAAAATCTGGCGAGGTCCGACAAATTTTAAAAGTTATCGGACCTCGTGTCCGACAAGATTTTTTCGTCTTTCCCATTGGTTGGTCCACACACACACACATGCACGCACGCACGCACGCACGCACGCACGCATGCACACACACACACACACACACACACACACTCTTTTTCTTGAATTTTTTGTCACATGTAAGATAAAATATGTAACAATAGTAGATAATTCTCAGGGTTTGTATCAGTATCATCGCATGCACTATATTTCATAAAATGGAAGCAACTTTACAATTACGATCTTTTGGAACAATTGTCTAGCATATTATTTTGAACACGTTTTTGATCAGCTGAGTACATCATGTGTGAGCTATTTGAGTTGGTATTTATGTAGCCATCTACACTTAATTTTTAAAACAATACTCCTGCCTTCGTCATGATGGTGGCCAAGAATTTCAACATAAAAATCTTGAGCAGTCTTTTGTGAAAAATCTTTTCATTTCCGTAATTTTGATTCTTTACTAAACATATCTGAAAGGGGTCATTTTACCTTATATGACTATACAAAACTTTTAAAACCTTTTAATAATCTATTGGTCCGATTTTGACATATATTTTTTATTTTCAGTTTAACAACTTACAACTTTGGGTCAAGCCAATTTCTCCGCAAGGCAGTTTTGCTGTTGTCTTCTTCAACACGTACAACTTTGGCAGTGGCACACCAGTCTCCATCGAAGCGAGCTCGTTTGGTCTAACTGACCAAAGGGGTTATAATGTCACAGAGGTGTTTACTAACAATTACCTTGGAATCTTCAAGCCTAGTTCAGTGTTAAAAATGAGAGTGAATCCTACTGATGCCTACATGATTGTGTGTACATTATTGGCATAGAATACTTCACATTCTGGAGCAAGAAGTGTTGGGTTATAACCCTTCCCCACTTAGAAGCGCAGTCCCTTAGAAATCAAATTAAATTTAAGACCTTTCTTACTAGATTCAAGTTTTATAGGCTTCATTTCCATCCCTAAGATACTGATGAGCAGCAAACAGCATAAACCTGAACCTGTTCTGGTTATATGCTGGTTGCAAAACCCATTTTCACTTTGCTTTTTGGTGGGAAAGGGTTAAGGTACTTAATGTTATCTACACCTTATAAATGAAATCCGTTTATGATATAATAACTAGTGATGGTCTGATTTATCATTTATTCAATTAATAATGACGAACTGAACCATGATGTGATAATTGGAAAAAATACTCGCTTAAGTATTGTACATGTCTTTGATACTATCAAAAATTGTTGTTTTTTTACAATAAAAAATATATTATATTTTGTAGTTATAAACTGTTACAGTTGTTATAAATACAATACTTTTCATTCAATGCAGAAGTCAATTGTGTTTCTTTGATAAAATATTATTATTATAGGTGTATTTTAGCAAGGATTTATTAATACCTTACTATAGATCATTGATGTATTGCAATATTGCAAAAACATTGCACTTGTATTTTTATGTCCCCCACTATAGTAGTGGGGGACATATTGTTTTTGCCCTGTCTGTTGGTTGGTTGGTCTGTTGGTCTGTTTGCGCCAACTTTAACATTGGCCATAACTTTTGCAATATTCAACATAGCAACTTGATATTTGGCAAGCATGTGTATCTCATGGAGCTGCACATTTTGAGTGCTGAAAGGTCAAGGTCATCCTTCAAGGTCAAAGGTCAATTATATGGGTCAAAATCGCTCATTTTGGCCATAACTTTTGCAATATTCGACATAGCAACTTGATACTTGGCATGCATGTGTATCTCATGGAGCTGCACATTTTGAGTGCTGAAAGGTCAAGGTCATGGTCATCCTTCAAGGTCNCCCCGCCCCCAATAAAAAAAAACAACAACAATAAAAGTCGCGCGAAAATGATTGTGAAAAATTATTTGTTTCAACGATTTCTTGTGCAGGTGCCGATCTACACGAGTTTCTATATCGTGCACCTGTTCGAGTGGCTGAAGGTTTTTCCCCGGGAACAGATTTTGATTTTCCGGTACGAGGACTACACGGCGCACATGAATTCCACACGTAAGGAAATTTTCCGCTTCTTAGACATCGGTAAGTGTTCGAGTGTGGTGCACACCAACATTGACGTTAATATGCTAATCTAAAAGGTTAGGTCTATAGTCGGATATTGTCATACCGGTATATCTTTAGCCGACTCCGCTTGTAATCCCATATATAGCTGTTAATAAAATAATTTATTTTTAATTCAGTTTGTATAAATCTTCAAACAATGTTCGTTGTAAGTGTTCCAATTTATTGTGGGCATTTTAATAATTGTTTTAACACGATATACCGGTAGTCAGTTTTTAAGAATGTAGTGTATGATTGTATGTGGTTAATAGGGAAATATCAGTGATTTTAAAGTATAATCCACTGTTTAAAATGGTGATGAAAAAAAACAGTAAAAATTATCGATATGTTTCACTGTTTAACTGTGAAAGTACGTCGTTTTTTAGACGTCAATACGTGATAATTGCAGCAAAATTCCCCCGCTGAACTCTTGTATAATGTAAACAAACGGTGGCTAAGCATACAATAATTTTTTTTTTTAAACAAATGGTTTCAGGTATATTATCGAACAAACAAATATCATCTATATCATTTGGTTTACTTAACCCAACATGATGTCAAATTGACCCAGCATAATGTCAACTTACCAAACATATCAAAGTCTCTCAACAAAAGGCATTTTTGGCGTTCAATATCCGTTCAATACCCTGGTTAAAATGATTGTGGGAAGTATCGTGGATGACAGCTTGTATTGTGTTTAAAAAATGATGCCTACCTACAACAAATGTTCATAGTGTGACGTGCTAGGGAACTTAAGTTCATGATAATTATTGATCATACTTGTAATAGATACACGCCTTAATGACGTCAAACAAAAGCCTGACATTGGAACACTCCCGATGAAACATATGAGACGTTTATCTTATGTGTGACATCTGCTCATTTATTTATTTTGTCTATGCCTATGGGTATGTGTGTAACGCCGAGACATAATCTGTTAACGTGTGTAATTTATACTTGCACGTAAATACTGTATAGCGATTGTCGTGGCATACGATGTCGCAAAATACCACAAATAATGTGTGTACATGTATATTGATTAAGAACATGTGATGCTTCAAGCCCCATTAATACTAAAAAATCAACGAACATTTCGTACAATATTTCGTTAAATAAAGTTACCCAAGAAAAATCAGTGTTCCTTATAGCAATCGCAGGTACTTGAAAAAAAATGGTCCTTATATATATATAATAAAAGAAAAGGTATCCAACGATGATTTCACAGGTGTATTTTATAACGCTATGCAGCAGCATGAAATGTCAAATAATGCACACATATGTCGTTGTGGTTGCCAGCAGGAAGCATCAATCTATGATTAAACACCGTTTATTTGATGAAACTCTTTGAAATATTTCTCTTTAATGATCGTCTTTAAAATCGTCCGCGTGTAAATTGACTATTTCAGAAGTCCCAAACGACAGCGTTTTGGGGAAGATGACAGTCATGGCGCCCTTCTACGTGTCGGAGAAGCGGAAGTCGGCCAGGCAGATACTTCCGGAAACAAAGCGTCTCCTCGTGGAGCTCTATCGACCCTTCACCGAGCAGCTCGCGGCGTTCCTCGGAGACGAGAGATTCGCGTGGCGCGACGCATCGTTTGCCGCAGTATAGAACGTGACATAGTATCCGTATACAACATGGGAGACAGTCGAAATAGCTGGTCGGATATAATCTATATACCGCCTGTGATACATCAAGCATAGCTCGTGGGATACTATCCACACACTGCGTGGGATACAGTCGGCGTATCCATATTAGAGACAGTCACTTTATTTCGCGGAAGTCTATCCATATATCGCGCAGTATACAGTCGACATAGCTCACTGAATTGTATCCATATATGCCGATTGGAATACATTCTGCATAGCCCGTGATGGTCTGCCCATACACCGAATGGGATACTATACCTATGCCGCGTTGGATACAGTCAACATAGCTCACTGAATACTCTTCGTATACCGCTTGGGATAACTTCGACATAGCCTCTGAGAGACTGTCCATACATGGAGTGGGATACAATCAGCATAGCTCGTGGGATACTACCCATACACCTCGACTAATACTGTCAGTATTGCTCGTGGGATAATATCCAAATAGCGCGTTGAATACAGTCGACAATCGAGATACTATTTTTATGCCGCATGGGATACAGCCAGCCTTGTCCGTGGGATACTAGTCATATACCGCGAGGGATCCAGTCGGCATAGTCGTGATATATTAATCTTATATTCATTTATCTCGAAAATGCCTCAAGTATCTTTCCACAACTTTGGGGGCTTTCACTCAATTCATTTCACGAAATATGTATTCATTCATGTGTGTAATTGCTGGCAATATTTATACGCGCACGTACACAGATTGTTAAACTATAGACAATATACAATGGCTTCTGTGATGTTATCATATCAAACTTGTTGTACTCTCATCGTTTCTAGCTTTATCGCGCTAATCAGCTGAGCGCCAGCTCAGTAAAGCAAGCAAGTGTCGATCAAAATGTTCGTCGATTTTTAGAAGATTACCAGACTTGACGTGATAAGTTTTATAGCTTTTTTTATCAATAATAAATAATCAAATGTTCTGTGTAGAAATGTTAAATTGTTCGCTTAAAACATGTCCGGACTGACCGGCGTGTTATGCATAGTTTCCATGCACGTGCCTAACACCGCTAACCACACTTCGAGTCGAGTATTGTTTCCATACATTAATAGCATACACTACAGAACGTTAAAAGATTACTTTGTGTGGCTTGTGTTTGCTTCTGTAGTGCGATACTTTACAAGACCCAGACGTGCATTCTGACTAGTTGCAATAATGTAACTCTGGACTCCGTTAACACTACGTTTCGAGTTACAAGTCGAGAGGATTCAAGCAATGGAGCAAAATCAAAATCTATAAAATAACATTTTCTCCGGCAATTAGAGTAAGGGTCACCCAAGAAAACAATTTGTATTCATTCCCAGACGAAAAAAATAAACAGTTAACGAGATAAAACATACTTTTATCGAAAATTAGATTTCCCAATAAAAACTCGGTCAAATTTCGGCCATGACAGTTACCGCGTGATCTCGCGAGATTTGAAAAAGAAATGTAGGAGGAGCTATGCCATATAAGGTAATCCTACTACGCATTTACGTNAAAGAAATTTAGATTCAATAATACCAGTAGTTCAATAGAGGTCACAGTTTTTATCCAATCTTTATGAAATTTGGTCAGAATGTTTATCTTGATGAAATCTGGATTGGGATTGTATTTGGGTCATCTGGGGTCAGAAACTAGGTCAAATCATAGAAAAACCTTGTGTAATATACCATGAAGTGTATTGTGCAAACAAGGGAAACAACTAATGCATGTACTTTTTCTAAATAAGTGTTACAGCATTTGTCTCTCTTGTAATTGTCCCCTACCGGTTTCATCAGAGGGGACTTATGGTTTGCGCTCTGTCTGTCTGTCAGTCTGTCAGTCAGTCAGTCAGTCAGTCTGTCACACTTTTCTGGATCCTGCGATAACTTTAAAAGTTCTTCATATTTTTTCATGAAACTTGAAACATTGATAGATGGCAATATGGAGATTATGCACATCATTTAATTTTGTTCCTTCGTCAAGAATTCTGGTTGCTATGGCAACAAATACTTAAAAACAATATATATAAATTTCAGACAATGGTGGAGCCGGTAGGGGACATGATTGCTTGGTAATAGTCTTGTTTATTTCAATTTTACCAAATGTAATGCTAACTGCTAACAATGAAATTAAGGTTGCATTATCTCTACTTAAGTTTTGAATGTGGTTTAAGTGAAAAGTTCTTTCACCTTTAATTGTTGCATATCTTAGAAACCCAGGTGGAAATGGTTTTGCATCATGACCAGTGAGGAACAGTTTGTTGGCTATAGGAAGTTTCTCAACAGGAGATTATCCCACATTGCTTATTATGTAACTTGGTCAGAACATTAAAATTTTGTGAGATATGGATCCTGTCAATTTAAAAACATGGACGCCATTAGGCAGGCCAATTTTCTTCATGTGGCATTAGTAAAACCATTTGTACCCAATCATCCTGAAACTTTCTCAGAGCATAAAACAATTATATGAGCCTCGCTCTGTGAAAAGGGGGTTTAATGCATGTGCGTAAAGTAAGCAATGAACAAGGCCTTGTTAAAAAAGGTGAGTGAACTAGGGCCATCTTGGCCCTCTTGTAAAAAAATATATCCTTTTTGGAAATTGGGAATGGGGCCAAATTTTGCCCCCAAAACACCCCCCTGGAACATTTCTTACCATCGTTCAACGTGGAGATTTGAAAACAGCAACAGTGCAGAAGCTCTAGTAAGAAGCTTAAAACCGCATTGAGTGTCCTTGATTCCTTTAACGCACAGAACGTAAACCAGGAAGTGGAAACCATACATAAGAAGGGTCCGGAAAAATGACCTCTGAAATAGAAGCACAAAGAAAGGATGGAAAATGTAATGTACAGTCTCTAGTCTTGTGTTTGCAAACAATTTGATAGAAAAATTGGGCCATGATGACCAAAGTGTTCAACTGAACAGGACAGCGACCATTTCTGACATCTTAATGTCAATGCCTACCCAATTTGTTTATTAAATTACATTTGGTTGGGATTGTGCAAAGATCCAATCAGTGACTTGATAAAATGATCTAGAATACATGTTCCAGTTGTAAAAATAGGTAATTGCACGCAAACCTTAACCTAAATTTTAAAAGCAAAAGGGCCAAACATGTTATTGCTGGTCAGAGTTATGATTCTTAGTCAGTGAGCTGCAAAACGAGTCATAAATCATAAATGTGATTGAAAATTGAACATCCATAAAAGTAACAGAGGTATGATTTGTTGCATGCATACATTGACATCGACAAAGACAAACAGTCAAGCAGAAAAGTTCAGTTTTGTAACTTTTGTAAACAATCTAGCAAGACATGGAAACGCTACAGAGTAAATGCCCCTGCAAAACTTACTAAGCAGTCTTAAGTAAAAATAAAACAGTGATCTACATTTTTTATTGTGGACAACATACTTCTTCCAGACCAAAATGCAATACCAAACTATGGTTGGTGGAAGATGATATCCTGATTAAGTGTGTCGTATTCTGAGAAAACTGGGCATAATGCTTGTGCGTAAAGTGTCGTCCCAGATTAGCCTGTGAAGTCCGCCCAGGCTAATCAGGGACGACACTTTCTGCTTAAAATTAAAAAAAACTAAGAAGAGACTTCATTTAAACGAAAAATGTCATAAAAGCGGAAAGTGTCGTCCCTGATTAGCCTGTGCACATTCATTATGCCCAGTTTTCTCAAAACACGACTTAAGTGATTACCTGAACAACAGAGTCTTGTGCTAAATGTGCCCGGGAACCACAGACGACCCCCATACTGTCCTGGTTCTGTATTTCTGACATGGCCTTCTCCAGTTTCTGTAAATCACTAAACTTGCTAGCACCGTCAGCATCAGCAAACAGCAGGTTCTTCCCCCTCGCAACAAACATTCCCTAAAACATATAAGTAACAAGAGATGTGTTTGTCAGAAACTCAATGCCCCCTACTGCGCCGCTTTTAAATAAAATTTCTATTTATCATTTGGCAGGTATAGAAATTATCTCCCTTTAACACTTATTACTTCCTTTGGATTGTGTTTTTGACCTTTGATCTGAAGGATGGCCTTGACCTTTTACCACTCGAAATGTGCAGCTCCATGAGATACACATGCATGCCAAGTATCAAGATGCTGTCATTAATAATGCAAAAGTTATGACAAAACTTTAACATTGGTTAAAGTTTTGGGACACACACAATGACAGACAGACGGGCCAAAAACAATATTCCCCCTCTCCTTCGAAGGGGGCATAAAAATACTGCAGTAATACTATTTAGCTGAAAATTTTCTTTGGTCAAATGAGCCTGTTTTAGTGACATTGTCATTTTCACTATTTTATGGGTTTCAAAAGAAAAAATGAATGTGGCCCATTTATTTAGATTTATTGAAATTATTCTGAAGCTAAATGTGCTGATTGTAAGCTATTAGCTTATTAGGTAAATGACAGAGGAAGCTGACCTGAACTGTCTATAAAAGTATACCATGTTGGGCAATATGCGAGGTGTTCACTTAATAAATGTTGACGAGGAGTGATTCACGATTAACAATGATTAAAAGGTGATCAACACATGTTATGCTAAGATGAGCTCATAACCTTACATATTTAACTGCCCAATGAAATCTTACCAATCTCACTGCCCCACCTTTACCCCGGTTTTTTTCAAGAGTCAGTACTCTGACTTTGTTGCTCCCATATTTCTTGCTGTAGTCAAGCGCAACCTAGAAGTAAAAACCACACTTGTTTGAGAAACTTAATTATATACAAATCAGATTGAAAATTCATGTTAATTTACTGATAAACAAACTTTAAAACCGAACAAATTATTTGAATTTTTCCACGAACTGAAAGAATATTCTGCAATAACAACTTGGGCTATATCTTACGGTTCAAAAACTGCATTTTGAGTGTGTTTTTTAAGCAATTATTTTTTTTATTCGCTTTTTTTTTCATTTCACACTGTTTTCAACAGTATTTTGGTCATATCATGGTGCTCAGTACACATAATCACATTTCATCCTGGGTGGTTTACCAGTACTACCTGAACTGTCTACTTGAATCAGAGCTAGGTGGAGAATGGCCTTCAAAATAATTTCCTGACCAATCACCACAGCTATGATGCTAGAACTGTACCAACTGAGCTAGCTGGCTTTGTTTGAGCATTTTTATTATTTTTTTTTAACTCTGCTGATGGCATGTTAGCATTAATGATTAATCTGACACTGTTACTAATAAAATTTGAACAAACGGATCAATTATGATTTCATGTATCTAATAATAATTAGAAATTGTTTGCTGTGAATCCCTAAAATCACCAGATTTAGTGTTTTATTTTCAAAATTGCATTTAAAAGGATTTTAGCTACCAAAAAGTAAGATAAAATTATAAATATGAGCCTTGCTCTGTGAAAAGGGGGTTTAATGCATGTGCGTAAAGTGTTGTCCCAGATTAGCCTGTGAAGGCCACACAGGCTAATCAGGGACAACACTTTCTGCTTAAATGATATCTTATGATATGTTTCATTTAAAGGAAGTCTCTTCTTAGGGAAAATCCAGTTAAGGCTGAGAGTGTCGTCCCTGATAAGCCTGTGCAGACTGCACAGGCTAATGTGGGATGACACATTACGCACATGCATTAAGCCCCGTTTTCTCAGAGCGAGGCTCGTATAAAGTATGAACTGTACCTCTGAGGTCCTGTCTGAACTGCCATCGTTAACAACAATTATCTCATAATGGAAGGACGGTGTTTTTTGCTGAAATATATACAGTAAAACCCCTGTTTATAAGATCATTACAAACTTTATAAAAGTGATCTTATTTAAAGGCTGGTCTTTAAATCCCAAAACCTATAATACATGTATCATACGTCTTTGTTATCTCAAAGTTTACAAAACAACAACAACTACTACTTATAATAATAATAATGATGAAATCAGGACTAAAATAAGCGCTTATCTTTTTTGATTGCAATCAGAGTTAATAAGCCTGTCAGCAAGTGTAAATTATCACCAATGTGAGAAATCTTGTACACAAACATTTAACAATGTGAGAAATCTAGTACACAAACATTTTACATTATACTCATCCCTTATCAAAACAATCTTTATCAATATTCATAAGTGTGTCCTGTTCTGAGAAAACTGGGCATAATGATTGTGCGTAAAGTGTCCTCCCAGATTAGCCTGTGCAGTCTGCACAGGCTAATCAGGGACGACGCTTTCCGCCTAAATTGGATTTTTGCTAAGAAGAGACTTCATTTAAACGAAAAATGTCATAAAAGCGGAAAGTGTCATCCCTGATTAGCCTGTGCGGACTGAGCAGGCTAATCTGGGACAACACTTTACGCACAAGCATTATGCCCAGTTTTCTCAGAACACGACACAAGTGTCATACATACTGCAGAGCAGTGTGCTATCTAAAAGTCGTGTCCTTAATTGATGCTGCCTTGTAGCACCGGTCAAATAAGCGGGGTCATCGGAAGCATTAATTGATCTTTTGGTCTGAGAAAAGTTGTCTTAATACGGAATAGCAGGGTGGTCTTAAAATGTATGTGGTCGCAAAGCGGGGTTTGAGGACCAAAAGATCATGAAAATGATGATATCTAACAATTTTATATTAACACAATTCAAACATGTCAATATT
Organism: Dreissena rostriformis; assembly: GCA_007657795.1. Classification (NCBI taxonomy): domain Eukaryota; kingdom Metazoa; phylum Mollusca; class Bivalvia; order Myida; family Dreissenidae; genus Dreissena; species Dreissena rostriformis. The sequence continues at coordinate 96,272 of VMBQ01003697.1, forward strand.
AAAGTTTTGTTCCATCTAACCTTGCCCGGGCCTTTGTTTTCCTATGGACCAGAACTGTTTTTGAACTCAACAAAGATATCATCACAATAAATATTCTGAGAGAGTTTCACGAAGATTGGACTAAAAATGTGCCTTCTATAGTGCTCACAAAGTTTTACTACAATCATATAAGCATAACTGCCCTGCCCCTGGTGGATATGTTTTTCGATAGACCAGAACCATTTTCAACATGGCTGAAATATTGATTGAACAAAGGTTGTGAGCATGTTTCATGATGATAGGGCTAAAAAGCGACTTCTAGAGAGTTCACAAACTGTTTGTTTAATTTGACCAAGTGACCTAGTTTTGACCCAATTTGACCTGTGTCAAACTCCACTGAGATATTATAAGCACACATATTTCAGGCATCGGTACTGATGGTGCTAGTGTGATGACTGGTAGAACTGGTGGTATTGTTAAGTTGCTGCAGGAACATTCACCTTCTCTCATTGGCGTACACTGTGCAGCTCATCGAGTAGCTCTGGCAACATCTCAAGCGGCTAAATGTATCCCAGACATGAATTTCAAGAATTCCGCTCTCCGCTCAAACCAATTGCGTATGATTCAGAATTTGTTGAAGTTGCCCGAGCTGAAGTATGCAGAAGTTCACTCCGTACGTTGGCTCAGCATGGACCATGCTGTCCTGGTTGTTTACAGGACTTACCCTGCCTGAGTGATGTGAATCAGTACAAGTTTATTGCAATAACTCTCTTTTTGATGGACATTCTGCCACAGATGATTTTGCTGTCCAAGAAATTCCAGGAAGAAAGTGTGGACTTTAGTCTCATTAAACCAGTGATAAGGAGTACATGTGAAAGTCTTGAAGACTTACTGGAAGTAAGTGGTGTTTTTGTGGAAAAGTTAGCTAAGTTTGTGCACGTTGGTGACCAGAAAGTGACCTACAGTAGACCACTGTCAGAGTCGGACTGTAATTCAGTAAATGACCAGATACAGCAGAACATTGATTTCAAGGGTTTCACTGAGAGTGACATTGAAGACAGTGATGGCTAGGACGATGATGAAAATGTTGGGTATACACCAGAGCTGAGATACTACACTTAACAAAAACATGTGTTTGACAGTATTGGGTCTCAGTACATTCAGAAGTTAACAGACAACCTGAATGATCGGTTTTGTGACACTAGAATGCATGAAAGTTCTGATGCCCTCCAACATCTCTGAGGCAGAGTCGGTGACCAAGTATGGACTAAATGAACTTGACAAACTTGTTGAACACTTCGAAATGCATCTGCCACAGAAGGAAAATGCCCGCAGTGAGTTTCAGACTTACAAACGTCTCGTGAAAGGCAGCTACAGCAAAATGAGTGTGACTCAGGTTCTACGTATTCTGGTGAAGGGGAATGACCTCCCCAACATTGTTATGCTCCTGAAGTGCTGTGTTGTCATTCCCATGACCAGTGTACAGTGCAAACGAGGCTTTAGCACTCAAAACAGAATAAAGTCTAAGTCTAGAACGTTACTGAAAAAAGTGCTTATTGTACTGAGCTGAAGTGCTCAAATGTTCTAGGTTTTAGGAGTTAAAAGAATGTATTAAGCCAATCAATATGTTACATGTTGAGTTTTATGCTTTGCTCATGTGTCATATGTCTCGTTCTTGTGTATTAGAAAA